>OVBJ01002091.1:0-20616 GCA_900406535.1 Noccaea bulbosa
AGCAGAAGATAGTGTATTCCGTATAATATATTTGGAGCAAATTCTACAAAATAGTAGAAGTATAAATAACTTGTAGATTTCATCTTCTACGCTCGCTAGACGTCTATGTAAATGGTAGAAAACGTATTATACTTTGACAATCGAAGTTCGTAGACGCAAANAACATTCTATACAGTTTTAACATAATTTTTAGTAAATTTAGAAATTTTGTTCACTTTCAAAAGAAGTTTGTATGAGTTGTTAATTATATTGAAGGGCAATATTGACATAAAATAGCAAAAATCAAAAAAGTAGTAAAGGAACAAAAGAGCTTTTTTTAGGGGTAAATTGCCAATTTACAGTAAAAAATTGCGCACCAAACGTTGACGAATATGTTCCTCTCAAAAAAACTTTTCAATGTGTTGTTTCCAGCCAAACTCATACTCGCAAAATTTCTGAATTCGTCGTCTCAGGGAGAAATGGTCTTCCTGCTCAGATATCTCCTTTTCCCTTAGCTATCCGTAAAACTTCCCGCACTCTCTCTCTCTCTCTCTCTACAATTTTCTCTCTCTCTCTCTACAATTTTCCCCAAGCGATTTGGCAATTGACTGAAGTTGCTTCTTCTTCTCCGGGGAAACAGGTAAAATTAAATTAAATCAGTTATTCTCTAAGAAATGTTTGATCTTTCGGTTACTTTGTGAAATGAGCAAAAGCTTTCTGGAGAAAATATTTAATCTCTCTTACCGATTATCTTACAGCCAACCCAGCAGCAACAACCGAAGCAGCAGAAACCAGTGGATTCATTATAAGTTCCTCACACCAAAATAAAGAAATAGTAAATGACTGAGGACTTAATTCTAATTAAGAAAGGTCGATTGATTTGGTTATGAAGTCGGTTCGAGAATCTTGATCTATAGAATTTTTGAAAATCCAGGACTGTTTGCCTTCTGAGTTAGCCTTTAGGTAAATATCATATAAGTATTATTGTGTTATGAGTTCTGCAATTTCTTTGGAATTTTCCTTGGGGAATTTCTGTTCAGGTTGCTTTCAACTTTTAGCAGATCGTCTGTGTTTCATTTGAGAGCTGGGTTTGACCCACTAAGAAGGTGTCATGGCTTCCGAGAACTCCTCACTGAAGCTTGACCTGGAGACGAAGTTGGAGCCAGAGTCAAAACCGAAAGAAAGTCCAGATCCAGAATCTGAGTCAAAGGCAGAAGATGATCCACGAAAATCAATCGAAAAGATCCGTGGGCTCCGGAAACTGGTGGAAGAAGATATGGCGAAACGAATTAATCTACAGCTTGAAAAAGTGCTCGAGAGAGTGGAGAAGAGAGCCTCTACAGCTCTGACCAAGGGTATGCAGAAAGACTTGGCGGATATCAAGAAGAAGATCTTTAACTTCATGTGTCACAAACGCAGAAAAGCTGGAGAATTAGATGCTGAGGGTGGCGATCTGGAAAATGACGGCGAAGTGATCGAATGCTTACCCGGCATTCAGGCAAATGAAGAAGATCTCAAATGTCTCCCTTTTTCCATACAGGTAGGAGAGAAATTCAAGAGACTTAGTACTGACCGCCAAATCTGCCTGCTGAGCTTTGCTGTGTTCCCGGAGAATCAAGAGGTGAATAGAACGATGCTCATGTACTGGTGGATCGGGGAGGGCATTCTTCATTGTAATGTCCAACCACCCGGAAAGTACGATCTGCCTGAAGATGTTGTCAAGGCCATTCTTGAGGAGTTCATGGATAAAAAGTTGATTGAGCCTGTTGAAAACAAACGCAAAGTGGAGCCGAATAGCTATAAGATGACCCCTTTCGTGCATTCTGCACTCGTTCTTATCTCAGAGGAGATAGGACTTTTTCATATGTATCAAAAAGGGGAGAAACCAAAGATGCAACATTCAGACTTCAAAAAAGTTTGCCTTGTGGAAGAATCGTCAAGCCAGCCAGAAGCAAAAGCAAAAGCTAAAAATATGCCAGCAGATGACATTGAAACAGTGTTCAATGTTTCCGAGAGGCTCCCGGATTTCGCATTCAAGTGGTTCTCGGAGGAACAACTACCAAGGAAGAAGAACTTTACTCCTCTATCAAAAACTACGTTTAAGACGCTCAAGGTTTTTTATTTGGGTAGATGGGAGAGAACTGTCAAGCGCCACATTGAGGTAGACAATCCCGAGCTTATGAAACACTTGAAGCATATGACTGAACTCAAGCTTCTGAGTTTTCAAGGGATCTCAAGAATTGTAAGACTTGACGATGCTGTCTGTAAGCTTCATGAGCTGATCATCTTGGACCTCAGAGCTTGCTACAATCTGGAGAAACTTCCAGAGAAGATAGACGCACTCGAGGCACTGATCTACTTGGACATCACAGATTGCTACCTGATAGATCGCATGCCCAAGAGGTTGTCGTGGCTGGATAACTTGGAGGTTCTCAAGGGCTTTGTGGTTAGTGATGCCACCGATGATGAGAAGGTCTGTTTGCTGGCTGAGCTGAAGCACTTGAAAAAGCTGAGAAAGCTAAGCATCAGAATAATAAACATAGGTGGGGCATTCACTGTAGCTCAACTGTTTGTGGATATTCAGGATTTCCCCAAACTGGAAAAGCTGAAAGTGGCGTGGGGAGGTATTAATGAACACAAGATAGAGGAAACTACTGCTGGTGGGATAGCAAAAGATTTTTTCAGAGCGGTGACATTTCGTCCTAAGATCTTTGCTCCCTCAGAACCGAAGGAGAAGGTTATAGCTCCAAAGGGGCTTCCCGTGAAATTGATAAAACTGGACCTACAGTGTTTTCCTGATGAGGTGCTTCCCTCATGGCTTCAGCCTAGTAAACTGCTTACTCTGGAAAAACTTTACATCAAAGGAGGAAGCGAACTTGCTGGTTTTGAAAAGCTAGACCCTGAGAAGCCAACGAATTGCAATGTCAAGGTTTTACGCCTGAAGTTTCTTCCTAGGCTAAAAGTGGAGTGGAGGGAGCTGAGGGAACTGTACTTTCCAAAACTGGAATTCTTGGACAAGTATCAATGCCCTCAAGTTAGTCTCTGCCCCTGCGATGGTATCGGAATCTGGCGCAAAGTGGAGCCGAATAGCTATAAGATGACCCCTTTTGTGCATTCTTCAGTGGTTATGACGACCCCTCCTGGGTATCAAAAAGGGGAGAAGCGAAAGATGAAACATTTAGACTTGAAAAAAGTTTGCCTTGTGGAAGAATCGTCAAGCCAGACAAAAGCACAAGCTAAAAAAATGCCAGCAGATGACAATGAAACAGTTTTTGATGTTTCTGAAAACTCTGTTGTAACGTCTAATTTACAGAACTGTGTTGAAAACAAGAGAGTTGAACCAGTCATTGAAGAAAAGAAGCAAGAAAATGTAAGCGAAACCTCTACCATGGTGACCGACCACAAACCCAGTGCAGAGACGACCTGCGCCATGGCTTTGTCGGCCACCTCGTGAAGGCCTTAAAAAGAGATGGACTCAACGTCGATATAGACGTAGATGAGTTGCCGCGTGGAGATCTTACAGAACTTCTTTTGAAGGGGATCGAGGAGTCGATGATCTCGCTCGTAATCTTCTCAGGCGGGTACACAGAATCAAGATGGTGCTTAAACGAGCTGGTAAAGATCAAAGAACTCATGGAAGGAGGCAAACTCTTAGTCATTCCAATCTTCTACAAAGTGGATCCACTGGAGGTTACTCAACTGAAGGGAGATTTTGGTGTTAAGTTTTGGAATTTGTGGAGGATTAATCGGGATCACCATATCATTAAATGGAGGGAAGCTTTGGAGTCCGTTGCGTCCATGCAGGGGATCTATTTGACGGAGCACAGGTAACTGAAGTATTTAATTTATTACTGGTTTGATATGAGTGTCACTGAAATTACTAGATTCTCTGAGCTGACAATGATCGATGGGTCTCATCCGCTTTATTCTCAATGGTTTGGCAGTTCTGAGAGCGAGTTCATCACTGTCACCGTCAAGAAAGTCCTAGAGGGAATTTCGCTGTGGGAAGGAGAGAGTACTGAGTTGCCCACAGGAAAAGGAGAAAGGCATGAAACTTATCTTAACAAGCATCACCTCTTTGGTATGGAGCAACGCATGGAGCAATTGGAGAAGAAGTTAGAGTTTGATTGCAACGAAACTCGAATTGTTGGAGTTGTTGGGATGCCTGGTATTGGAAAAACCACTCTTGCAGTGATGCTGCATGAAAAGTGGAACTGCAAGTTTATACGCTGCGTGCCTCTTCTGGGTATCCGTAAGAAGTCAGAGGACCATGGGACACTGTGGCTGCGAAAGGCACTCCTGGAAGTATTACTCGAGGGTAAGTTTCCAGTGATAACTGAGAAGACAACACATGAATCCGTGAAGGATAAACTGCTTCAGACTAAAGTTTTCGTTGTTCTCGATGATGTGAGTGACAAGAAACAACTAGAGTTCCTCCTCGGTGACCTTGACTGGATTAAGAAGGGAAGCAAGATTGTTATTACAACATGTGACAAGTCATTGCTTGAGAAATGTGTTCATGATACTTATGTGGTACCGGTATTGAATGATAGAGACGCCTTTCAGCTCTTTAATTATCTTGCCTTTGATGATCAAATCTGTAGTCCTACCGATACCTGCCTGACGCTCTGTAAAATGTTTGTGGATTACGCTCGAGGACACCCGCTGGCTCTCAATTTACTTGGTAGGGACCTTCGTGGGAAAGACGAGGCTCACTGGGAACATAGTTTGGCAACACTGACAAGTTCCAATATGATGTTTCACGTTGTCTGGAGATTTTCTATTGATCAACTTAATGAGCGGCAGAAAGATGTGTTTCTAGACATAGCGTGTTTCTTCAAATCAGAGGATGAGTATTTTGTTAGGAGTTTACTAGATTCAGGAGATACTGGCTCCATTGATACTGTGAGTGATCTCGCCAACAAGTTCCTGATTACAATCTCCGACGGCCGATTGCAGATGAATGATCTGTTGTATACGTCTGGCAAGGACCTTGGTTCTCCTCGGTGGCTTAGACTTTGGAACGCCGAAGATTTCATCAACGAGCTAGAGACAATAAAAAAATCAGTAAGTTTAGTTTTTTTCTGCGAAAGAGAAATTCTAATCTATTTGTTTCTAACTTTGCTTGGCTTTTGTAAAACCAAGTTCCTCATAAGGTTTCATAGGGAAGATTTTTGTTGTTGTCGTGTCTATAGTTGAACTGTGAGATTAATCAACATATTGTGAAGTCTTTATCCACTACCATGAAAACAGTAAATAAACAATAATAAGTGTTAGAAATAAAAATAAAAAAACATTCTTATAGACAAGGTTTCTTGTTTAACAGTAGTTTTTCCGTTACACTAAGACTTTGTGTATGTTTTACTAACATGTTCTCTTTTGATTTGCGATCAGGTTGCTAATAATGTAAGAGGTATATTCTTAGACATGTCAAAGTTAACGAAGAGCATATACTTGGACAGTTTAACCTTCACTAATATGTGTAACCTTCGATACCTAAAAATATACGCTTCTTGTTGTCCTCGGCAATGGAAAGTATACTTACGGGATGGGATTGAGTTTCTCTTGGAAGACGTCCGATATTTCCACTGGGTGGAATTCCCATTGGAGGAACTTCCACCAGGCTTCAGGCCTTTGAATCTTGTTGACTTGAGGCTACCTTATAGCAAAATTGAGCGTGTTTGGGAAGGTTTTAAGGTTTGTCTTCTTGTGCCACTTTTTTGCTGTTATGATGGCTAAAGAAACTATTGTAATTTTTCTAATTGGCGGTTTGCATTCTGATGGGTTGTCACAGGATACACCACGGTTGAAGTTGGTAGATCTACGCCACTCGAGTAAGTTAGTCGACTTGTCAGCATTGTCAAGTGCTAGAAATCTTGAAGTACTAAATCTGGAAGGCTGCACGGATTTGGATAAGTTTCCAATGGAGATCCAGAATATGCAGTCTCTGGTTCTACTTAACCTGCGAGGATGCGTACGTCTTTCATATCTTCCGGAGATGAATTTAATTTCTCTTAGAACTCTCATCCTTAGCAGCTGCATAAACCTAAAGAAATTTCAGCTTATCTCTGAAAGTCTAGAAGTTCTACATCTTGATGGCACTGCAATTAAGGAACTTCCTCCAGCCATCAAGAACCTCCAGAGACTTGTCTTATTGAATTTGAAGAACTGCAAAATGTTGAAGTGTCTTCCTAAATGTCTCAGTGAACTGAAAGCTCTTGAAGAGCTAATACTTTCTGGTTGTTCAAGGCTTGAGAATCTTTCAGAAATAAGGGAGAGCATGAAACATCTCCAGAGTTTACTTCTTGACAGGATTGGAGTAAAAGAGATGCCAAACATATTGTACGTCACTAAATCCGAGGTCCAAGGTTCTGCAGATATGTTCGTAGAACCTATTGGCCCAAGAAAATGGCCTTTTGATGTTAGTGGAATATATTCACTGCAACGTCTAAGTTTGAGCGGAAATGATTTTGTCAACCTTCAACCTGACATTGGGCAACTTTATCATCTGACATGGCTTGACGTGAAGCAGTGCAAGAAACTGAGATCTGTTCCAGTGCTTCCACCAAGACTCCAGTACTTTGATGCACATGGATGTGATTCACTGGAAAGAGTTGCAAATCCTCTGGCCCTTCCATTGTTGTCTGAGCAGATCCATGCGACATTCAACTTTACCAACTGCATCAATTTGGATGAAGACGCAAAGTATAGTATCTTATCCTACGCACGGTGTAGAAGCCAGTTAGTGCTAGATGAACTCACACAATACCGTGGGGTCTGTCCATTTCTCTCTAGCACTTTCAAGTCTTCTTTGAAGCATCTCCTGGTTCTAATCTTGTTTTTGTATATATATATTTTTTTTTTTTGTATAGGGTTTTGTTTTAGAAGCTTTCATTAGAACTTGCTTTCCTGGATGGGAAGTACCGGCATGGTTCAGTCACCGAGCCTCTGGACCAGTGTTAAAGCCAAATCTGCCTCCACATTGGAGTGACAACAGGTTTACTGGAATAGCACTGTGCGCTGTTATCTCATTTCCTGGCTACCATGAGCAGAGGAAGCGTCTCTTAGTAAAATGTAACTGTGTGTTCAGTGATGAAGCTGGGTCTCTTAGTTTCACTATTGGCAGTTGGAGCGAGCCAAGTAGTACACCAGGGAAGATGGAACCGTCTCATGTCTTTATTGGCTATACTAATACCAATATGTTGGGTATAAAAAAATGTGGTGAGAACGATGAAGAGGGATGTAGTAATACTGAGGCTTCATTTGAATTTCAAGTGACAGATGGTACAAATGTGTTAGAAGGTTGTGAGGTGCTGAAGTGTGGCTTTGGTTTGTACTATGCAACCGATGAAAGGGAGAATATAGGTTGGGATGGAAAGACTGTCGTCATTCCAGAGAAGATTGAGAATGTCCCAAGTGAAGCAACATCTTATGTAAACCCCCAAAGTCATGATAATATCCGGTATGAATTTTACTCTGGTCCAACTCTGGGTAGGGATGAAACTTTCTTCAGTGAAGCAAAATCTGATGTTACCCCAAATTTACAGAAGAGTTTTGAAAACAAGAGGGTCGACCTTTTAAATGAAGAAAGTGATGCAGGAGGAGACATTATTGTAAGCTCTTATCGTGACAACGCATCTTCGGGAAACTTAGAGGAGAGTAAATTGCATCCTTTGGTTGGATTTGAACTGCGACTCAAGCAAATGGAAAAAATGTTGTACTCGACACCAGGAGAAACTCGTATTGTTGGAATTGTTGGAATGCCCGGCTCTGGTAAAACAACTCTTGCGGAAAACTTGTTTGAAAAGCGAGGGTGTAAGTTTCCTAGTCACTTGTTTTTAACAGTGGCAAAGGAATGCAGACTGGAGCACTTGAGGAGCGTGTTCCTGAAAGAGTTATTCAAAAACGTAAATCAAGACATAAACGAGGAGACAACACATGAATCCATGAAGGATAAACTGCTTCAGACTAAAGTTTTTGTTGTTCTTGATGACGTGAGTGAAAAGAAACAATTAGAGTTTCTCCTCGATGACCTTGACTGGATTAAGAGGGGCAGCAAGATTGTTATTACAACGTGTGACAAGTCATTGCTCGAGGGGTTGGCTCATAGTATTTATGTGGTCCCGCAATTGAACAACAAAGAGGCCTTTCAGATCCTTGCTTATCATGCCTTTTATAATAAAATCTGTCCCGGAGAAACCTTCCTGTCACTTTCCAGAATGTTCGTGGATAATGTTGGAGGCAACCCACGGGCTCTCATGTTGCTCGGAAGCATCCTCTATGGGAAAGATGAGGCCTACTGGCAACATGAGCTGCGAAGAGTGAGACAAAGTTTCAATATGACAATGAGACATATCTGGAGATTCTCGATCGACCAACTTAGTGAGCGGCATAAAGATGTGTTTCTCGACATTGTGTATTTTTTCAAATCAAAGGACGAGTATTTTGTTAGAAGTATACTGGATTCAGTATATCCTGAAGCTGTGAGTGAAGTAAGAGATCTCGCCGAGATGTTCCTTATTACAATTTCCGGTGGGAGAGTAGAGATGCATGATCAACTGTATTCGTTGGGCAAGGACCTTGGTTCTCCTGGGCGGCATAGGCTGTGCAGCTACAAAGATGTCGACAAGCTGGCAAATATGAAACAACAAGTACGGTTTTTTCTGTGCAAAAAGAGAATTCAATAATATCAACATTTCTAAAGCAAACTTCAAGATCATTTTCTGATAAGATTAGAAAACCAAGAGACATCATGTAAGTGCTAACTCTCTGTTTTTTAACTTGTCAGGAAGCTAGCAATGTGAGAGGTATTTTCCTAGACATATCCGAAATAATGGATAGCATTGCCTTGGAATGTATGACCTTCACTGATATGCGCAATCTTCTATACCTCAAGATATACGATTCTTCTTGTTCTCGGCACTGTAAAGCTGACTGCAACTTATACTTCCCGGATGGGCTTGACTTCCCTCTGAAAGAGGTCCGATATCTCCATTGGGTGAAATTCCCTTTGCAGGAACTTCCACCAGACTTCAGACCTGTAAATCTTGTTGACCTGAGGCTGCCTTACAGCAAGATTGAGCGTGTTTGGGAAGGTGTTAAGGTTTGTTTTCTTGTGCCAATTTTTGCTGTTATATTTTTGTTAGAAAGCTAAAGTAACTAGTGCAGTTTTTTATTGGTAGTTTAAACTTCTGACGGCTTGTGACAGGATACACCACGGTTGAAGTGGGTAGATCTAAGCTACTCAAGTAAGTTGCTCGACTTGTCAGCATTATCAAAGGCTGAAAATCTTCAACGATTAGATCTGGAAGGCTGCACAAGTTTGGATGAGTTGCCACTAGAAATTCAGAATATGAGATCCCTTGTTTTCCTGAACTTGAGAGGATGCATACGTCTTTGGTATCTTCCGAAAATGAATCTACTCTCTCTAAAAACTCTCATTCTCAGTGACTGCTCAAACCTAAAGGAATTTCAGTTAATTTCCGAAAGTGTAGAGTTTCTACATTTGGATGGGACAGCAATCAAAGGACTTCCTCCGGCTATACAGAACCTCCAGAGGCTTGTTGTATTGAATTTGAAAAACTGCAAAATGTTGGAGTGTCTTCCCAACTGTCTAGGCAGTCTGAAATTTCTTGACGAGCTAACTCTCTCTGGTTGTTCGCGGCTTAAGAACCTTCCAGATGTCAGGAATAGCTTGAACCATCTCCAGATTTTACTTTTTGATCGAACAGGAGCACACGCGATGCCAAGCATATCGTGCTTCACTGAATCCGAAAGCCCAGCTTCTGCAGATATTCTCTTACAACCTTTTGGGTCAAATTCCACCGTGAGAGAATGGCCTGGTGTTAATGGAGTGTCCTCGCTACGGCGTCTATGTTTGAGTGGGAATGATTTTTTAAGCCTGGAACCTGACATTGGGAAACTTTATAATCTGAAATGGCTTGATGTAAAGCAGTGCAAGAAGCTGAGATTTGTGCCAATGCTTCCACCTAGACTTCAGTACTTTGATGCTCGTGGCTGTGATTCACTGGAAAGAGTTGCAAATCCTCTGGCCTTTCCGATGTTGTCTGAGCATATCCATGCCACATTCAATTTTTCCAACTGCAACAAGTTGGATCAAGACGCAAAGGATAATATCATATCGTATACTCGGCGGCGAAGCCAGTTAGTGCTAGATGAATTCACTCGTTACAATGAGGTTTGTCTACCTCTCTCTTATCAGTTTCCAGTCGTCTAGGCAGCATCTGTTGTTTGTAACCTTGTTTTGTTATTCCTTTTTGCAGGGTTCTAATTTGGAAGCTTTTACTGGAACTTGCTTTCCTGGATGGGAAGTACCGGCATGGTTCAGTCACCGAGCCTCTGGACCTGTGTTAAAGCCAAAGCTGCCTTCGCATTGGAATGCCAACAGGTTTACAGGAATAGCTCTGTGCGCTGTTATCTCATTTCCTGGCTGCCATAGGCAGAAGAACCCTCTCTTAGTGAAATGTAACTGTCTGTTCAGTAAAGAAGATGGGTCTCGTATCCGCTTTAGTTGCACTATTGGCAGTTGGAGCAAATCAAGTAACACACCAGGGAAGATTGAACAATCTCATGTCTTTATTGGCTATACCAGTACGTTGGATATTAAGAAACATGAGGCAGAGGAAGATGAAGAGAGATGCAGTCATACTGAGGTTTCGTTTGAGTTTCAAGTGACAGATGGTACGGATGTGTTAGAAAGTTGTGACGTGCTGAAGTGTGGCTTTAGTTTGTACTATGCGACCGATGAATTCCGGGTTAAACCTAGTGTACGCAGTTCCCCTGTTGAAGCAAATAACTACTTAGCCTATTCAAGAAAAGGTTATTGGATCTAAGATTTCTTTGCTTATATCTTTTAATGTCTGATTGTCTTCTCCCTAGTATTCCTTGAGGCTTTTAAGTTTCTGATTACCCATACTTGCTTGTCTTTCTTTCTTAGTGACGGCCTCAAATGTAAGAAGGGAAAGCGAAACAGCAGAGAGGTTACCGGTTCCAAATAAAACGATAACGCATGAAATCGTAAGTTTGATCACATGTTGATTGGTTAAATAAATCAAATATATTTCTTGTAACAAAGATTCCATGCATTTTCCATTGCAAGATCATTTACCTATACCTTTGTGTTTACGTCCTGTGCAGGCTACCAGTTCCCAACCACCCATCAATAAGTCTCCTGTGTCCCCGCTTGGATATCAAACCGGATCCATCAATTCAGGAATAGAGAGCTACGTTCGAGCATCGGATGTGGACACCCGGTTGTATAGGGAACCCCAACAACACAGCGCCATCGTTGCATCGTCTTCTCAAGCTGGACTCCGACAAAGCCACTCTCAGGTTTTTATCAGTTTTCATGGAGCTGAGCTACGCACGAACTTTATCGGACATCTCGTGCGGACTTTGGCAGATGCAGAGGTCAATGTCTTCACAGACAACGACAAGGGAAATGGGGTAAAACTACAACAGCTCTACAAGAGGATAGAGGAGTCAAAGATTGCACTTGCCATCTTCTCCAAGACGTACATGGAGTCAGATTTTTGCCTGAACGAGCTTGTGGCGATGGATGAGCTTGCAAAGAAAGGCAAAATCTTGGTGATCCCCGTCTTCTACGATGTGAGACCAAGCGACGTGAAAAACCTCAAGGGAGATTTCGGTAGACGTTTCAAGGAGATGAGAGTGAGATACAAGGACGAATCCGAGAAGGTCCTGAAATGGGAGTCTTCCGTGAAGTCCATTGCAAAGCAAATCGGCATACACCCGGAACTTTACGGGTATTGAATTCTTGATAATCCTTATTAGTGAATGGAGTATGGTTCTTTTGATTCTTATATGTTTTGAAAATGGAATGTGGAATCATCTGCAGACTGTAGACGATTATTTAGGACTTTATCTAGCAATACTTGTCATTGATTGTTCTGCATCTTTATCCTTAAAATGATACTCTCATTAATCTTGCAGCATAGATGCATCTCTTGCTGAAGCGACTGTTGAGGCAGTTCACAGAGCCCTAACGAAAATATCTGATGGAAATATCAAGCCCCTGGGAGGAGGAAATACGGCGATTGACCATGTTTTCGCCTTTTGTGTGGCTTTTCTATCGTGTCTCCTCATGTACTCTACAGTTCGCGTTTGCAAATTATTCTCCGACTGGTTAGTGGATTTTCTGTGTGTGGTTCTTTGTGTTGTGTTCATCATTTACCACCTGTATATTTACGGCTGGAGTGGAGGGACGAGAAGAAACAATTGCCTGCGACCACATCACAACCACCTTTAGCTCAGTCAGACAACATTATTGTACCATGTCATTTTTGTTTTTGGATATCTAATCTACATCTACACTAATAAAAAATGTCTATTTGAGGCTCCTTACAGTGTCCACCTCAACATTCCTACATTCTTTCTTAGAGTGCCACGTCAGCACCGTTTCCAGCATTTGACTTCCTTCTCAAAAGCCCATATCTGAATAAAAAGCCCAAGAAGATATTAACCTCTGAACGACTTGGATGTCCACCACCTTGTCACCTTCATCTTAGGAGGAAAAAAAAAGAGAGATTGTGGTCTCTTCACCTTCCGAGTTCCAAAAACGCAGGTCTTCTTATTCGAATCCTCTCATCTTCTCCCCCTCAATTCAAGTCTCTGTGTAGCTTTTACTGTGGATAGATCAGATTGAAGTTTAATCACGATTCTCTTCTTCTCCACACTAATTTAATTCTTCTCCCAAACCCAGATTCCCCAAAAGATTCCTCCACTCCCAGCGTTTCCAGTTGGTCAAAGGTTGGTGCTATTCCCTAAGTATCACACTCTCGCTTCAAGGAAGAAGAAGCAAATAAGTCCAAGTTTAATAACTTCGCTCTCCCACCGCCATATACTCGCATTCACAATCCATATAAAGAGGTTCGTTTCAAATCCAGATTCTCACTCCTTTCAATTTGTATGCTTCTCTCATTCCATCGGCTTCTCTTAAGTGTTGATGAGTCACCTGGCTTGCATTGGTTTTTCAGGCTCATAATAAAAAGGCCTATTTGAGGCTCCTTACAGTGTCCACATCAGCATTCCTACATTCTTTCTTAGAGTGCCACGTCAGCACCGTTTCCAGCATTTGACTTCCTTCTCAAAAGCCCATATCTGAATAAAAAGCCCCAGGAAGATATTAACCTCTGAACGACTTGGATGTCCACCCACCTTGTCACCTTCACCTTCCGAGGAAAAAAAAAGAGAGATTGTGGTCTCTTCACCTTCCGAGTTCCAAAAACGCAGGTCTTCTTATTCGAATCCTCTCATCTTCTCCCCCTCAATTCAAGTCTCTGTGTAGCCTTTACTGTGGATAGATCAGATTGAAGTTTAATCACGATTCTCTTCTTCTCCACACTAATTTAATTCTTCTCCCAAACCCAGATTCCCCAAAAGATTCCTCCACTCCCAGCGTTTCCAGTTGGTCAAAGGTTGGTGCTATTCCCTAAGTATCACACTCTCGCTTCAAGGAAGAAGAAGCAAATAAGTCCAAGTTTAATAACTTCGCTCTCCCACCGCCATATACTCGCATTCACAATCCATATAAAGAGGTTCGTTTCAAATCCAGATTCTCACTCCTTTCAATTTGTATGCTTCTCTCATTCCATCGGCTTCTCTTAAGTGTTGATGAGTCACATGGCTTGCATTGGTTTTTCAGGCTCATAATAAAAAGACCTATTTGAGGCTCCTTACAGTGTCCACATCAGCATTCCTACATTCTTTCTTAGAGTGCCACGTCAGCACCGTTTCCAGCATTTGACTTCCTCGCATCTCCCCTTCTCAAAAGCCCATATCTGAATAAAAAGCCCAAGAAGATATTAACCTCTGAACGACTTGGATGTCCACCCACCCTGTCACCTTCACCTTCCGAGGAAAAAAAAAGAGAGATTGTGGTCTCTTCACCTTCCGAGTTTCAAAACAGGTCTTCTTATTCGAATCCTCTCATCTTCTCCCCCTCAATTCAAGTCTATGTGTAGCCTTTACTGTGGATAGATCAGATTGAAGTTTAATCACGATTCTCTTCTTCTCCACACTAATTTAATTCTTCTCCCAAACCCAGATTCCCCAAAAGATTCCTCCACTCCCAGCGTTTCCAGTTGGTCAAAGGTTGGTGCTATTCCCTAAGTATCACACTCTCGCTTCAAGGAAGAAGAAGCAAATAAGTCCAAGTTTAATAACTTCGCTCTCCCACCGCCATATACTCGCATTCACAATCCATATAAAGAGGTTCGTTTCAAATCCAGATTCTCACTCCTTTCAATTTGTATGCTTCTCTCATTCCATCGGCTTCTCTTAAGTGTTGATGAGTCACCTGGCTTGCATTGGTTTTTCAGGCTCATAGTGTACCTTCAGATCTTTAATGTGTGTGCAAATTTTATGAAGATAGTTTTTTTTTTTTTTTTTCTCCGGGAGGATCCAAAACTGTCTTATTCTTCTCACATATATATATATATATATATATATATATATATTCAACCATGTATAGATATCTGTCATTTGACAGGTCATACCGCGGAATTCAAGAAAATGAGTCGGTCAGAACCTATATTTCTTAGGGAATCAAATAGGTTAAGTGTGTTATTTTAAAAATCTCTTTCAACTTTGAGACTGTCTCTTGCTCATCCTCAATATAATGTTGACATTGCTCTTCTCTTTGTTGTCGTCAAGTCTGTTTCAGAAAATGGTGTGAAATCAATCAAGATAAACGTAACCAGCATTATGAATAATCAAATCACCAGTTTGGGATTAATAGAAGAAGAAGAAGAATTGTGAGTGATGGTGTCGACATTGAGAAGAGGTCTCAATTTGTCTCAATCAGTTTTTCAGCTATGTTTAACATATAAGCTCGCAGTTGTGGGTCTGGATTAATGTGTTTTCTTTTCGTAGATGCTTTGACATTCTTCCTCTCTTGGAAATTGTGCTGGTTAAGAAGAAACAAAATGCAGGAATTTAACAACACGATTGAGAAAGGTTTTAAGTTGAAATTTTTCTTCCAAACAGATTCGTTTTGGTCATCTACGTGAATTATACGATTTAAAATTGTTCTTTACAAATGCATCATTTCTAACTAATGGAGGATTTACTTTTTAAAGATCTCTTTGCTCATCTTTAGCCACGGCCACGTTCATTCTCCAGAAAACAGAAAGTCTGCTGATAATGAAAACTGGTCGTTCAAATCCTCACACAAAAATCTGATCTTAATTTGTTTTTATTTTTTTTCTTTCAATTGCTTTCAGATAAGTCTTCTCCTGTTTCCCTATGAATCCAACGCAATTGTCACTTATTGTCGATCTAACAAGTTTGTCTCACTTGGTATGTTTCTCATTCTGAGTTATAAGACTACTTTTATGTCAAGCATGGCTTATTGTCTAACATGAAATTTGGGTGGCAGCCATCTTCACGTTTGTGGCGAGAGCTAGGATGCAAGAGCAAATGAGGTAATTTATCCACATTTTCTTCTCTTCTTTTTTGGCTTTACAAAATCATCTTAGTTTTAAATTGTAGACCCCAACTTACGATTAAGTTACTAAAATGATAATTTTACTCTCTTGGAAAAATATGAAATATATATCAAATTATGACTGAATGAATAAAACATATATTCATCTGCTTTTTCAAGGTTTAGGTCTTAACAAGTCATGGCCGGCCATAAATTCTGAGATGTGAAAACAAAATTACGGTCATATGATTTAAAGCTTTTGCTATGTATTTGGTGTAGAGGTGTAGAAGTTTGGAATACATATGGCGGCCTGGTGGGTGTCGTGATAATTTATCAAAGATGGAGAAGGAAGGCGCGAACCATTGGGATTATGATAGTAAGAGATGATCCTATGCTTCTTCTTCATATTTTTTTCTCTGTTTTGGTTCTTTTCAAGCTACAGTTTTGTTCTTATAAGTTTCACATTTCCAGTTTACAAATATAAGCTTTGGCTATGTTTTTCTTTTTCTTTTTTTCTGATCAATAAATTTCAATTTTTTTTTAAAAAAAGGGAACACAAAAGAGTTTCCAGTTAAAGAGAATAGGGAAAGAAAGTGGTACGAAGATGGTGATAGAAAGTCAAAAACATAATGGAAACAAATGATGATTTATTCAAGAACCAAGCAGGAGATAAAGGAAAAAAAAAAACTGTTGGGATAATAGAAAAGCAAAGAAGTTGTCGCTGAGAGAGGAGAAACGAGAAGTTCATCCGGCTTCAAATCACGACATGAAAAATAGAAGAAAATATAAATAAGGGAAATTTTGAGTAATACACTTCTTTAGAAACACTTTTCAAAACTACATCCATTAAAATGTCTTTCAAAACTACACCTAAATTTATACGAGAATTGACATATTTGACCTCAACACAAATTACACAGATCTTGTGGTCGCTGTTCATTGAGCTCGCCGTCCATCGCTCCGTCGAACCTTGGAGCTCGCTGCCGTTGATCGTTGGAGCTTGCCGTCCTCCGTCGATCGTTGGAGCCCGCCTTCCGTCGATCGTTGGAGCTCGCCGTCCTCGCTTCGTCGATCGTTGGAGCTCGTCGTCCATAGCTGCTTGGTGTGAGTGTGGGTCGTCTTCCGCCGCAGCCAGGCGGCTTTCCAATGCGCCGACTTCGCATCTCCGTCGATCTTGCTTCCGCGGTACTCCACCGGAAAGAGAATCTCCTTAAAAGTTATCCGGTGCTCTTCCTCGGTTTCAATTCCACTCTCGTCGAAGTTATCAAAAAGGACCGTGGCTTTTCAGATCTATGCAAAGTGTTGGGTCAATTGCTCTCAGCTCATTCAATTCATTCGGCTTCGGTCACGCGGTCACAGGACCAAAGAAGAAGCCGCTAAGTGGTTACGAGCAAGCATAAGCAGAGCAGAGGGCTTTTGCAGCTGCGTTAGCCAGCGAGAAAGAGGCTACTGTACTTGAATTTTACTCGCCCAAATGCAAACTCTGCAATTCGTTGCTCAATTTTGTCTTGGAGGTGGAGAAAAGGAACTCGAATTGGCTCAGCATAACCTGGCTGATGCAGAGAATGAGAAATGGTTTCCTGAGGTAAAAAAAAACAAGCTCTTTCTCTGTTTCTCTTCTCGTTATTGATTGGTAAGAAAGACTCGAGCTTTTGACCTCTCTGTCTCTTAATGCTTGCAGCTTCTCCACTACTTAGTTTCTGGTTTGTGTTTTAGATTTTATAAAGCCTTATCAATTTTATAAACCCTTATAAATCCTCTTTATATTTAATTAGGTGACGATGATTGAGTTTTATTGTATTTGTGGAGTTTGGAAGTTAACAAATAACATTCAATGAGAGTTCACAAATGATGGTGATAGAGGAGGTTTTGTTAGTTTCATCAATGAGGACTTCAACTACAACTATTTGGACATAATCCACTATCGCTCCTTGTGATGGAGTTTTAAAATCATTGAAAACTATGCCTCCAAATTTCTTTAGTCGGGGATTGTGTCCTTGTGTGAGATTTTTGTATATCCACATTGAGAATAACTGGAAGAGATCCTGTGGATTATGCACGTCCTGCCAATGAGGTTGATAGACTAGAGACTATTGAGAGATGAAATGGATTTGATAACTTGGTGAGTTTTGAGACTCATTAACATTCTTTTTGCAGGTGAATCTAGTTGAGTGGTTGAAGATGATGGTGGGATCTAAGAAATTGGAAGAAGTAATTGATCTGAACATAACAGTTGAGCCAGCAACTAGAGCATTAAAATGTGTTCTTCTTACAGCTCTTAGATGCATTGATCCTGATTCTGAAAAGAGACCTACAATGAGCCAAGTTGCGCGTATGCTTGAGTCTGAAGCGTAACCCATTCCAAGAGAGGTTAGTGTTAACTTTACAACATCTTCAATGAACAGAAGTGTTTCAGAATTTGTAGAAACATAAGCAAGAATTCAACTTACAGGATCGGAGAGGGCGGAGAGCGCAAGAGGAAAACTCAGATACCGATAGAAGCACGCCGGTTTCAAGATCACAGAGCAGGAAAGTATAACAAATCATATTATCATTAGAAGAAAACAGAGTATCCTTGTTGGTGTGGCTTATTCTATATTCTTTAAAAGTTGTTGCTTCTTCTGCGTTTTCTTGTTCTTGTTTTTGGGATTATTTATTTTATAAGGTTTTATAAATATTTTAACAAAATCTTATAAAAATTTATTATTACATAAAAATATAATGTTGTATACTTACCAATTGATAATGTGGCCATTGACTAAACACACCCAGTTTAAGCAACATTGACTCTGAAGTAAGCATTTCAACTTAATTTGATGGCATTTAAAACCTTTTATAGGGTTTTATAAATTTTATAATAAAACTTTATAAAAAATAATTATATAAACATTTAATGTTGCTTACATACCAAATGATAATGTGGTCTATTGTTTATAGATACACATCCAATTTACTCAACATTAAGCCCGAGATCCAGTGTTCGGTTCTAATATATTACATTTGTAAATCTTATATTTACCTTTATATTTTTTATAAGGTTTTATAAAATATTATATAAGAACTTATCAGTACTAATCTTTATAAATAAAGTAAATTTCTTGATTTATTGAATGATAACGAGCTTGTGTTTGGAGCTTTAAAAATTATATATGTCATGTAGTAGTCAGGGATTTTCGACTTCACTTTATGGCATATTGAAATTTTATAAGGTTTTATAAATTTTCTGAAAAAATCTTATAAAAGATCAATATTACATAAAACGGTAATGTTGTTTATTTACTGAATGATAGTATTATCCATTGGCAAAGCACACCCAATTTAAGCATTGTCGTATGAAATTTATAAAAAGTTTCAAGAGAAAAGATATCATAATATATATGTTTTATAAGAGTTTATAAATAGTTTTGTAGGCTTAATGGTAAATGCTTATAAATGATAGTTTGTATAAATAAGTAATGTTGTTTATTTTTCGGTCAAAATTCATAAACCTTTTTATAAATGCTTCTAAATAATATTTTTAAGAGTTAAAACTTGTATGATACAATATGTTTTATAAGATTTTATAAACAATATTATAAAAGTTTATAAAAAATTATGAAGCATGTGATTTTTATATCTAAGCATACATTATATAAACAAATAGTTTGTAGATTAATCAAATGACTGTCTGAACTATTAGGTGTTAATAAGATTTGAGTTAGTGAAATCCTACTCAAGACATTACCTTTTATAAGGATTTATAAAATATTTTATAAGGATTTATAAAATATTTTATAAAGCTTTATAAATTTATGAAAAATTTTATGAAAATTCGAGCAGTATGATTGAGAAGATTAGATATGAGCTGAGTTTTGTTTCAAAACTAATAAATAATAAACTTTATAAAACTTAATAATTTTTGTTTCAAAACTAATAAATAAAGTGCATGACACACTGGTCACATAAATAAAATGTTCATTTGACCAATACATGTGATTTTGTAGGGTTTACAAAATTTATAAAGAAGATTACAACAACACTTTACAAAACCTTACAAAATTTATAAATAAGATTACAAAACCTTAAAAAAATTATAAAAAAGATTACAAAACCTTACAAAATTCATCACACAAGTCTTCTTTGGAAGACTCTCTCTTTCAATTCCTCGGGCTTCCTGTCTTGCCCTGTGGTGTAACTGAGGTCTTATGCGCTGTTGCCATATCAACTGCTAGTCTCTCGTTGTCATTCATAAGTCTTGCTACTTCCTCAGATAATGCCTTGAGCTCAACAGCAGCCGCTGAAATAAGCTCTTTTACATATGAACTCTCTACAGCAAGTTTCTTGTTTTGGAGTTCTAGTTGTTCCTTCGAGTCACTTAGTTCTGCAGCTTTCAGTTTAAGCTCCTCAATCTGAAATGCCTGGTCATGTCTCAATCAGATAGTGGATAAAATGTTCAGTTTTTCTTAAATCAACTTATAAGGGACGAGAAAGATCACTGAAAGTTTTTTTTAAATGTGTAAAATGTTGTGAAATATATGGAAATTCCACCTGTGCTTGTATGAGTTTTTTTCTCGTTTTTGTTTGGGGTTTAAGGAGATTGTTGCATTTGACTTGTGACGGGTCTGATATCTACCAGTTCCAGGGCGTCAGAGAGCCGATGCTTTAGGTTTACAACCTCTTCTTGCAACGCTTCACATTCACATGTCTGCAGAAAAGAGTTCATCAGTTACAGATTTCTGACATGTCTGCCCACTAGCTTAAGGTTTATCATCTGAACCTTTTTGTTGTTCCTGAATGATGCCATTATCAGCAGCTTTAACCTGTAAATAGAGCAAAAAAGTATCAGGCTGGTTATAGTGAAGCCATCTTACGTGCAGTATCGAAAAATAGATGGATTTTTGTGCAAACAGAGAGAGTTTCAGCACCTCGAGTTCAAAACACTTCTCATTTAGTTTGCTCCTGAAGCAGAAACAGTGACTGCTCCACCACTCGGATTCCCGGGTTGAGCCGGACCTACTTGTGGGCTCCATCGAGAAGGATGTGGAACCTGAAAAACGACAACAACGATTCCAAGTAAGTTCAAAGGTCCAGTGGTTCTGCCAAAGGTCTAACAATTTGATCATTCACGACTTAGCACACAAGGAAACCATTTGTTTTTCCTTCATATTTCATGACTAAAACTGCTACAAGAA
>OVBJ01002092.1:0-20614 GCA_900406535.1 Noccaea bulbosa
ATATCTTTGATTATTTTCACTTCTGGTATTTCAATAATTGTATTCATATAACTCAACTTGAGTTATCGTGCTGATAACGTGTTGTGAGTAATGAGAGAAATGGAATGATCTTATTCATGTGTAGAGAGCTCTTTATATAGAGTACAAACTAGGGTTCTAAGAGAATTCTACTAGAGAATGAAGTGGGCCTAATGGGCATCCACATATGGATCTAATGGGCATCTATTACCCATAACAATGTCAAATATCTTCAAAACAACAAATACATTTTATTCTTAATGATCTTAATTACAACTTTTCTTAATTATATTTCTATCATACATTATTACTATTAGAAAACTTGAATTTACAAGAGATAAATTAAATTAACAAAAAAAAAAAAGTATAACATAAGCAAAACATATGTAAATTATAAGCAAAACATAAGAAAATAATAAAATCATTACCTTGCTAATGTATACTTTTTAAGTTATCCCTTTAATATGAACACCTCATTAGATTTCATTTCATTAACTTTGTATTTATCCGGCCCAATCTAAATGTCTAAACCGGATTCAATCTATATTCAACAAAGTATTATTATTTTCATATGGTAATCTAAAGTAAATTAGTTTTCAAAGAAAATTTTAAACAAATAAATAAAACAAAATTCATAAATAACAAATCAAACAAACCTGAATTTTGTGATTTTTAATAATATATTGTCAAATGACTCCTACTTTGTTTTGTGCTCTCGACTTCGGTGGTGTTATTGGATCTTGTTTTTTAATGTAATTGATTGTATTTCAAAATCGAGTGTTATTCAATAGTGTATTTGACAACATACATTAAAAACTGACGTTATTGGATTGAGTATTTCAGTGTTGTATTTTAAGTATTTTAAAAGACAGTGAAAACCACTGTTATTCAATATCCGGTGAATTTTGTTACATTATGATTTTGATGTATTTGTTCAGATTAATCATGAACAAAACAAATACAAGCTTTTTTATTTTTATTTATTTTTCTCCATTTCCTCTATCAGCACTAAACTGTTTGCTCATTGTAACACAAATCGATTTTCTCGATTTTTACAATTTGCATCTTCGTGTAGAAATATTATCTTCTTCTTCATTGTTAGATTATGGTAAATCCGCAAGGGGAACACATAGAGATATGTGGTCTGTTGCATGAGTTAATTGTGAATCTCTGCTCTATCGTTTTTGATAAAGATCTATGCTCTACCGTGATGTGATTTGTTCAATTTGGAGACTTTACAACTGCTACATCTTCATCGTGTTAATTAAAATTCTCCTTAATTACTATAAATTGGTTGATATATATATATTTCTAGGCATATTGAATTTGTGAATATCAAACCTAATTTTGATTGCGATCAAAAAATTGAAGAACCCTATAATATCCAGGTTTTGATATTTTTATTAATATTTTACTGGAAATTAATTTTAAACACAGCAAAATCCATAGAAATACATTACACTGAAATACTAAAGAATCCTTGACCACAGTTACGAATTCATTAAAAATACTTGAAAACGCTTCAAATCAAAATCCTTTACAATAATACACTCAAAGTCTACATCCAATAACACCTCCGAATTCATCTCCATCCGAAGCCTATTGAAAATAAATTTTACAAATACAAAAACATACTCCAGAGTATTAGTATATAATTTCCTTAAAGAAGTCACACCGAAGTTCATAAGCACCTTTTTTTTCCTTTGGCAGATAAAAACTATTTATACCAGGTAAGGGGGATCAATAATTTTGTGTGTGAATCATGCAATGTGATTAGTTAATAATCGTAAAGATTTGTTTTCGTTAGCAAAGAAGCATTGTGATTTTTGTCAATGATACAATTTGTTGGTTGTGACCATAGTAACCGAACCTAGTTTTTTCATATATTTGAAGAAATCATAGTTGTTCTTGAAGATGTGACTTCAGTAGAGAGAAGTGCCTCCTCTTGACGGCAATATCAATCCGGCAAGAGTCGTGAAAGCTGCTCTTCCTGCCGTGGTACTGGCCACTGTGCCTAAAAGGCTTTCTCCGGCGAGGGATAAAGTTCTTGTTCCCAAATAATCTGCTTCAAAGAGGGCTAAGACCACTTCTTCTTCTAGATTTGTCGAATGGGCAGAGAAAGTCGGCGATGCTATCAGATTAAGGTCCGGCCTACAGAGGTGGCTGATGTTGCAGAGGTGCCAATTGATCAGTCGACAGAAATGATGATGATGCAAGCTTGGCCACCTTTGTATTCGTTGTTCTTGGTATACACATAAATTTTTCATGATCATGGACTAAAATGTAAATTAAAGTGATTAAAATTCTTTTTTAAAACCCCAAAAATTTAAGATTTAAATTTAAAAATAAAACTCTAAACCCAAAATCTAAACCTTAATTTTATATATTATTTATTTAGGGTAAACAAGTATTTTTTACAAAATTATGTAGTTGATTTTGGTCATAAAAAAACTTATGGATCTATTTTAGTCATTTCTATAGTTTTTAGTCTATTGTAGGTAGGTTTGTAGGACATAAAAGATTTATGGCTCCATTTTGATCATATCAAGAGTTTTTAAGTTTATCGTAAGACATTTCTCAAAAATTAATGAAAAGTTAACAAGAGTTCACTTTTTGACATGATATTTGCTTCATATATATAATTTTTTCCGTTAATTTTTGATAATTTCCTTTACAGTTTTTCCACCTATTTTTTATTTTCCTTTTCCTTTTCCTTTTCCTTTTGTTGAATAATAATTCGTAAATTTTTTAATAAAAAAATCAAAGTTGTTGTTGTCCGTGTAGAAATCAATGCTCATTATATAGACATGAAAATTTGCACTAAAGATATACAGTAATAAAGAGACCGGTGAGGAAGATCACGTGGGAAATCAAAACAGAGCCTTCTTATTCAACACCACACATGCCTACTTTTTAAAGTCTTTGCCAATTGGCCAAACAATCAAATTCAAAAATGGCAATCTCGTAATTTCAGAATTTCCGCTGAGCCTCGGTCCCATCGAACCACAACAGATACAAAAACACAAATCCCTGATTCGTCTCTGTAAACCAAAACCTTACAGAGAAATGTTGAAGCTTTCGTGTAATGTAACGAACCACTTACACACATTCTTGTCCGATTCTCGTCTTTTCGCTCCGGCGAATCGACGTACACTCGCCGCCGTCGTCTCGTGTTCTCAGCTACGGAGGACGGATTTAGATCCTCTGCAGGCTGTTCTCTCCGCCGATCAGGGAACCCTGAGTCCGGTTAAGTCCGGTACACCGGCGGATCGATTCCGACCTGGTCGATTGATGGAAGATGGTTATTCATATAAAGAGAAGTTCATTGTAAGAAGCTACGAAGTTGGGATTAACAAAACCGCCACCGTCGAGACAATTGCTAATCTCTTACAGGTTCTGATTTTTTCTTCCTTCTCGAACTCGCATATTACATGTTTGTGTTTTTTTTTTTTCAGTTGAAAACACCAAACTTGTGCGGCTCTGGAATCTTGTAATAGAAAGACTAATTGTCATGATTCTTGTGCGTTTAGGAAAATGCTTTTCTTCCGAAACATTACATGTGTTGCCATGTCCTTGTCTGTAATAGAAAGATAATTTAGCTGAGTCCTGTGATTGATGTTCAACATGGAATTGTGTAGGAAGTGGCGTGTAACCATGTACAGAACGTTGGATTCTCGACGGATGGGTTTGCTACAACGCTCACGATGAGGAAGTTGCATCTCATATGGGTCACTGCAAGAATGCACATTGAAATCTATAAATATCCAGCTTGGTAAATTCTTTTTTTTTTCTTTTTTTCTTAAAGCTTTTTGAGTAAGTTGAGAATTTGTTGTGTGTTTGGAGTTTTGAAACATTTTCTTGTTTGGTTTAAACAGGAGTGATGTGGTTGAGATAGAGACATGGTGTCAGAGCGAAGGAAGGATTGGAACAAGACGTGATTGGATTCTAAAAGATTGTGCCACTGGTGAAGTTATTGGACGTGCTACAAGGTTTGCTCTATTCATTTGTTTTTGATGCGTTAGTGTTAGTCTTATGCCTATTCTTGAACAATATGTTACATTGGATCTCTTCAGCAAGTGGGTAATGATGAACCAAGACACGAGGCGGCTTCAGAGATTCACAGATGAAGTTCGAGACGAGTACATGGTCTTTTGTCCTCTAGAACCCAGGTGAAGAAGAAGAAGAATCATGGTTTTGCTTTAAGAAAATAGTTATAATAGTAAAAACTTCATCTGTATCTTTGTTTAGGCTAGCGTTTCCAGAGGAGAACAATAGCAGCTTAAAGAAAATCCCAAAACTTGAAGATCCAGCTCAGTACTCTATGCTTGGGCTTAAGCCTCGACGAGCTGATCTCGACATGAACCAGCATGTGAACAATGTCACCTACATTGGATGGGTCCTTGAGGTTAGTTGACTAAGTGTAATATGCCACTAAACCTCAAGTCAATGAAACTTATAAATTTTGAGCTTGGTTCTCTGGTTAATGGCAGAGCATACCTCAAGAAATCATCGACACGCACGAGCTTAAAGTGATAACTCTAGATTACAGAAGAGAATGTCAGCAAGATGACATTGTAGATTCGCTCACCACGTCTGAATTCCCTGAAGAGACGGTCTCAAAGCTAGCCGGGATCAACGGATCTGCCACGTCAAGCAGACAAGAACACAGTGAGAGCCATTTCTTGCATATCTTGAGGTTGTCAGAAAACGGCCAGGAGATCAATCGTGGGAGAACACAATGGAGAAAGAAAACCTCAAGATGAGTTTCTTATCACTTCTTCTCCAGTCTCAGTGAAGTTTTTATGCTTCACGATTGTAGTTTTATTGTACCTTGATTCTCGATCAGATCTCTTTTTGGGGGTTAGATTAAAAAATTGGATTATTGGAGTAGTGTCACGTTTGTTTTGTTCATTTTCTGTCCAAATTTTGGGCTTTAAGCCAAAACGTTTCTTAGGTTCTTTAATCTTTCCCTGCTTGTATCTTAATCATAAACTCTTATATTAAACTAGTTACATGATTTGTGTTTTGACATAGAGATAGTTGAGTTACGTTTCAGAGTTTCTCAGTTAATGCATCATATAAGAAGTAACTGTATTAGCATCTAAGTTGATCCATGAAGATGATCACAAGTAACTGTGTTAGCTTCTTTCTCTCCCAAAGCATCCATTAGAAATAAACACAACTTTGTTAACAGTCATGTTTACATGAGATAATACATCAACAAATAATCACTAATAAGACTAAAATACCATTTTAAACATGTTTATAAACAACTGAAAACTCCACAAACTTATCAACCACACAGCTTTATTCATCTATGGCTAATATTACGACTGCAACTCTGTTTAGTGATTAGATAAACCTTATAGCACATAGTTTGTTTGATGTTGAAAATCTAAGCCAATATGACCTGAGATTCAGTCTATATTTTATCCAAAATCTGAAAATGGTATTAGAGTCATTATTCCACTCCTGTAGACAGAATAAGTTGATGACTTGAGAGAATTACAAAAACTCTACATATATAGTAACGTTTTCTTAGCACTGATGCCGTGGAGTCGAATACTTTCTTCATCCAAAGACTGTTCATCCACAAAAATCGATAATCTTTGTCCATTCTTGACGCTGATTTTCTTGATACTATTACAAATCTCAAAATATCCATTCATTTTCCTCCCCATGAGAAGCAGCAAAACTGTCAATAACCGAAAACATAAACATAGTCTTAAAAGAGTACTAAAAATGTTACTTGTTCTGTACCAAATCAAAAGGGGTGATTAATAAAAACGGAACCCAAAACAAAATATGAACTAAACGGTAACAATATTTATTCCCAACGTCGACTTTGATGTAAGCCATACCAATTAAATAAACGAAAATATCAATTGTAATATATATGTTTCAATTTTTGTTTGAAAATATAATGTAAACTATGAACAAAATAAATCGAAAAAAATTAATTCGGCTTTAGTTCGCACCTACTCATTGCAAAGAGAGAAAAACTGAATGAATTATTATTACCTTGGTTTGGTCTGAAGGGTTTCGGTCAGTAGAGTGAGTTGGAGTTCTGGAAGAACCAATCACATTAGAGGAAGATGTCCTCTCTTGTCGCACTTGATTAAAGATGTTTGTGTATCCATCAGCCGATGAAGAATTACTTTCATCCCAATCACCAAATTTTGGCAGAACCGCTCCTTTCTCTGGCTATACATGTACAAAAATCATATGGTTAGCAAAAGCACATTCAAGTAAAAAAGAGATATTGGTGAAAATCTGAAAGTTAAAGAAACTTGATAAAGAGTGAAAAAAAGTGGTTCGTCACTGAGGAGGCCTTAAAAGACAAGAAGATTCCGGGTTTGCACAGGTCCCCAAAGGTTATAAAGAAAGAATAAGATAATAAGATCTTACGCTTTCATCGCCTTTGAGATTGGATCTAGGCTTGGATCTTCCAGTGCCATCATAAGAATTCTTGTTACCATCCGAGAGAGGTGAGGCCTTAGCATGGTTATGCAATGGAGACTTTTCATAACTGTTGTTCTGAGAAACAAACTTGCCTTGTCTTTTACTCTCACTGGTCTTAACCGGTTCTTCTTTATCTGGTTTAGAGTACAGATCAGAGGTTTCTTCTTCAGGTTCGTTAGGATTTGTTGTCTTGCCACCGGATGTTCGGACCTTTCGAGCTTTTTCAAAGTAAGCTGTGTAAGGAACATCCTCCTCATTCTCCCAGTTTCCGAATTTCGGAACATTTGAGCTCTGTTGTATTAATTAACAAATCAGAACAAGCAAACTCACAGAAACAAGAAGAACAAAAGAAAAGAAAACAATGCAAGAACAAGGAGAAAGAGAGAAAAAAAATGCAAGAACAAGAAGGAAAACTTACTGCCATGGGCACAATACGTGGAAGCTGGGAAAGAAGTAGCAAGAATTCAAATCTAGAGACTATTAAGTTAGAGAAGAAAAACAAATAAGAAATTAGAGAGAGAGAGTAGGGGATTGCTTGCTTGAGAGGTGAAGAAGACGAAGACTAAGACAAAGAGGAAGACTAAGACGAAGAAGAGGAAGGGTAGGGTAGGCTCAGAAAGAGATGGGAGAGAGAGAGAGAGAGAAGGTTTATCAACCGTTGACAGATACTACTTGTAAATATTTTATTCACTGATTTTCACTAGCTCTTCCAAATTGAGATAGTGTATTACTACTATTGATGGATACACAAACATCATAATTAATAGAATTAGTTACTTTCATCCCAATCACCAAACATATTCGGTTTTTAATTTGAAGGATAAGAATCGTTTTGGTTTAAATTATTTGGAACTCTATTATGTTTTTCTTTTTCTCTTTGTGTTATTTGAGAATTATGTGTGTTTACATGGATTTTTGCTAAACACATTATTATATTCTCTAACGCCAATATTATGATTGTGATTTACGTATTTCCTTGTTGAGAAAAAGCAAGGGACCTTAAAGACAGCAAAGAGCATAGCCAAAGTCCTATAAAAACGAGGTGACTTCAACATTAGAAGATACACAAGTTTGCTGTTAAAACAAAGAATCATAAGAACAGAGCTTCATACAAGTTGTGTCAAATTTGTGTTGCTACTACCGAGTTTGAGGAGAGATATCTTTGAGAAGAGGGTTGACGATGCTGTGAGGATCAGCACAAAGCAAGGACTTCCACAAGAAGACAGAATTCAATGTTGGACCTCTTTGCACCAAATCATTGACTTTAAAAAAACCAAAGAATCATTCACTGCCTTCTGTTTTCAGATTCCTTGTGAGAGTCATCAACTTAACCAAGTAGCCTTACACAGCTTTACTCTTTGAATCTGCATCGTTCTTCTTGTCCGTTTCTTCATCTTTCTTCTTCTTGTACCGAGCAACATACTTCTTGTACTCCTCAAGCTCCTTCTCCAACTTCTCTATGAACTCACTCGTATGTTCAAGCGACTGCTCATACCGATATTTCTCCAATGCCTGTCCTTCCATTCACTTTCGTCACAAAAGAATAAAACAAACACACACTCAACATAAAATATCAAGATTCATCATACCTTATCTTTAGAGAGTGTATCAACAGGAGACATCACTGCTGGTCTCACATAGTTTTTCCCACGGTACAACACAATGGTGTTGTGAGGCTTAACATCGATCACAATGCCCTTGCTTAGCCTAGCAAGCTCCTCTGCATACTCATGAATCTGCCCTGGTTTGTTGCAGGGCTTGCAGATAACTTTAACAGTCTCATGCTTCTTCCAATGGAGGTGCATATTCAGAACCACGCCTCCAAACACTCCTCGTCTTCCCACAAGGACAAAGTTCTTTCTCTTTTCTCCTGTACGTTTTAGGTAATGCTGCTCTTCCTCTGTCAGAGTTTCCGGATCATAAGGCTCCGCTGGTGATTTCGGGACATCGTACTTCCTCAGTTTCTCTATCAACCACTCTTCTTTCCTCTTGGCCTGTACAAAAACACAACACATCATGGAAAGATTCACAATATTGGATTTTCTCGAGTTTCTTGAATAAACAACATCAAGAACACATAATGAAAAAGATCTATAGCCTTTCCAAGTTTGCAAGAAAACATGAATAAATTGGAGTTGAGTCAATGAAAAGATGAGCAAACTACAAGTTAAGAATATGAAACTAGTATCAATAAAGATGAAACCTTTTCAAGCTTGTATCGAATCCGAACTTCAGGGTTTGGAGAATTCATCTTCTTCTTGGCCTTTAGACGGTAGAACCTTAACTCATTCACTTTAGCCTTTCTAGACGATTTTGCCCGTTTCCATTTCTTCTCTGTCCTCATAGGCACGCTTCTATTCACAGTGACATTGTTGAAAGAGAACCTCACCACATTCTCATCTGTTCTTAGCTCTACCGTGGAATTACTCATGTAACGTCTGGTATACTCGAATACACTCTGTCTTGACGCTTGGAAGAGATCAAAAGAAGCTGATTCGTTTGGAACTTGTACAAAAGGTCTCTGCTTTGCACAAACGGAGTAATTAGGGACTTGAAGGTGAAGCAGGAAGACTCCAGAGGTCCTGCATAAACCCCAGAACATGTCTATAAGAACACATACAAGGAAAGCTAAAAACTTTCAAGTTTCCAAAAACAAAAAGGCCACAAAATTGCAGAGAAATTGATGATGAAAAGTTCTTCAATAGCTCGATTCAAGAGGAAACAAGACTCTGGAATACATTTATTTACCATCTGGGATTCCTGAGAAATCGATTAGTGATTCCTTTGGCATAACTCGAAGCTAACATCATGACATTCTGTGAATTACTTGTTGGGGGAAATGTGAGCTTTTCAGTAACCGGAATGGACCGGTTGGTTCAACTCGGCCAAACTTGTGGGGCGACCGGAGAAACGGCAAAATCGTGAAATTGACGGCGATGGCCACGGCGAACTCACCTCCGTGCTCGAAGAGAAGGCGAGGGTTTAGAGTTTGAAAGGATTATGATGAAGTATGTCGGTTTGATAAAACCGGTTGGTCAGATGTCAATTTTATATTTTTAATCCAAACATAAATGATTCTGATTCTTTTCGACCAATACATTATACAAGTGTGATTCTTGAATATCATATCAATGATTCCATTGACATTCATCAGGAAGAACAGAAAATCTACTCTGATCAGAACAATAGTCATAATTCATGTACTTGGCTCTTGCATTTTCGTAAGCCTTCTGCTCCGAAACGCTTAGTCCAACATACTTTCCAGTGTTCCACCAATATGTTGATGATCCACAAGCATTGAGACCACCGTCGACGTGGCAACCTGATTCAGAAAAGCCTTGAAAATGGGCTTTAAAAGGAGCATAGGCCCAATTGATCTTGGCCTTTCCACCTTCGGTTGCCCATTCCTCGCCGTTCCACAAACTGCTCACCACTTGCATGGGTTTTGTTGGGTAGTTCGTGCCTTTCGTGTTGTTTTTGAACACTCTTATTGGGATATTGTCCACGTAAAACCTATTATCAAATCATCATGTGTTTTAAAAAGAATTAAATGAATATAATATGAGTATTCTTCTTCATAATATGACAGTATATATCATTTTAAAAGTGTTTATATGTGTTATTTTTTACAAGAAATAATAAAATTTGCACTCTATACAAAAAATTAGTCTACTAAAAAATACAAAAACAAGATTATTAGCGAATAAAAAAAATATTAGCGAATAAAAAAAATATTTACAAAAACAAGATTTCATTATCAGTTCAAATATAACACACAATTAAGTTTCAGATTGGTTTATTCGAATTTTGATAATTTTGTTAACCTCATTGTGCTTAGTATAAAAAGAGACTATTCCGGTTGATTTTGGTTTGTATCCAATCTCTCTATAAAACATATTCGAAAAGTGTATATGGCAATGCGTGAAGAGAACGTACACAATATGGTATGGGTTCCAGAGAACTCCATAAGTGTGAAAATCTTCTGTGGGATCAAACCAAAGAACAAATCTTTGTTCTCTATTTCCTTGACCTTTCGTGAACACATTTGTCTGTAATGTTATTGGTTTCTCTTCTCTGTTCCCCAAGAATTCAAAGTCAACTTCATCTTGGATGTTTCCCTTTGAAGTCAACTATATAACCAATATGAAATTTTGACTTTCTTTATAAAGTTAAATATTCAAATTGATGTACATGAAAAGGTTAGAAAAAAATACGAACGTAGAAGGCAGTTACGATGCCAGCAGAATCTTTTTCCGGCAGTTTGATTCGCATTTGAAAGAATCCTGACCCGTAGTGGTTTTTGGATTCAAAACCAGAACCTTGAGAAAATTAATGAACATTTAGTCTTAGACATTATTCTGTAAGAAATAAAAATAAAAATCAACGGACCTGAAGAATGATCCATGGAGAGCTGAACTTCTTTGCCTTGGTTGACTTTTAAGACATGATCTTGTCCCCATGTTACCACATAGTTCTTATCGAAACTTACTTCTTGGTTTATATTAATGTTTATAACTCCATGAACCCTAATGAACAAGAACAACACTAGAACAAAACCAAACATCGAAATATATTCCATGTTAGTCAAGTGAAACTCTTATGGTGAGCGTTTTCAATGAAGCGATCTTTAATACTTATAGTCAAGTAAAGCAATGGGCTAATTTTGTTATCTAATAGGTTTTGCGTATGTCAAATGCTCTCTTTACAAAAATTTATAAGGAATTTAAATAAATGAATTAAAGACATTTACGTATATATATAACTGATTTAAGTATACATACACATATATATATATATATATATATCTGTTTATCATTTAAATATATATATATATATACATATGTATATCTAAACGACAAGTTTCTTGATTTAACATCTAATTTTAAAGGGCGACTGATTAAATAGTCCACTTTCGGAAACTAATTGCTTAAATAGACCCACCATGTGTACTTGGGCCTGATATTTTGCAGATGTATGGTCTATTTTTGCCATTAGATTCCGAAAATAGACTATTTGGAGTTCCTCAATTTTTAAACTGTGTAATGATATAGTATTTTCACTCATCGCATGACAAATAAGTTTATAGGAATAGTGGCATGATTTAATGACATGTAATTATGACGACGCCGTATCAGGCTCCGTCTTCTGTTAGCACTTCCAAGTTTCAATACTTCACTCAATCAAAATCGTTCCACATTCTGATGGTTCCTCATAATCCCATCAAAACTTTTATCAAACATTTCTCTATGGCACTTTTCGGTATATATATATATATTTTTTTTTTTTTCTACTTTTCGGTATATTCGTATATGACGCATTGACGCATAATCCAATTCACTAAGAAAGAAACGTGTTGATTTGTGTTGTGACAAAAGTTAAAAATTATAGAGAAAACTGTCATATTTTCCCCTTTTTGTTGGTACATTATCTTTAAAAATATGAAAATAACAAAATTAGTTTTGGGTAGGGAATATAAATATAATATACCCAAAGTTCGTGCTTCATGAATTGGATTTTCTAACACTCTTTATGGCTCAAGAAACTCTTTGTTTGTTCAATTTCAAAGCTTGTGCTCTTTTAAATTCTAATGCTTATCGTGGCTTCATCCGTGAGACAATTTCTCCTCTTTGCTTTGTGCTAATTGTAAAGCTATAGAGAATGTTATGTTTATTGACATTGTGTGAGACACAATATATACAAGGTATAGGAGTAATTACATGATCGTACGTAATGGAGAGATTATAGGGATTGAGAGTCAACACAAAGACCATGAGTGGCGTAATTATAGTGATTGAACTATATATAAGGAATATGTGATCGTCTTTCCCTTACAAAGGAAGACAAATACTAAGAATTTGATAATTTGAATTTGGAATTCACCTTACCTGATAACAAATGTTAAGGTGAATTCCAAATTTAAATTATCAAATTCTTAGTATTTGTCTTTTTATTGATTTTTGATTATCCGAAGATATACATTATATATGTAAGCCTTCATCACAAACTTAATCCCTGAATCTGGCTTGTAAAATGAAAAAAAAAAAAAATTAGTATAACAATCAAAAGACTATATAAAAACAGTGTTAGTCCATTGTTTTGCGATGGCCTAAGAAAATTTAGATATAGGGGGTGTATTGAAAGAGAAATTTGGAGTGATTTAAGGTGATTTGATTTTTAGGGAGTTTTTAGATAATTTTGTGTGAATTAAAAATTTTTAAGTGATTTTAGTTAAAGTATTCTCAAATCCCACCTAAAACCATGTGATTTTAAATCTCTTATTTTTAACAAAGAAATCTCCTCAAATCACTCCAAAATCAAATCTTTCTTTTAAAATTCACTTTGAAAATTATTTCCAATAACAGTGGATTTGAAAGTGGATTTTAAAATCACAAATTCAATAACACTGAATTTTAAAAGGCTTTTTAGAATTCAAGTTTGAATAACACTGAATTTGTCATTTTAATACAAATCACCTTAAATCACTCCAAATCCCTCCATCAATACACCCCCCATAGTACATTTTCCGTGTATCATCCACAATCGCAAATAGTAATAATACTAGAAAAATTTACACTAAAACTTAATAAAGGAAGCTCAACTCCATAAATCGGTTGTAAGAAAAGAATTAGACAAATAATTTATCTGCAAACAGGGTTGTCATGAGTCCTTTGTTGAGAAGTAGGCTGCCAAAAAACTTTATTTGCAAATAATAATTAATCACAATTTTGGTGACACCTTAATCATCAAAATTTCTTTTAATTATTTATACTATTTTGGTGACAACTTAATCATCAAAAATCTTCACAATCATAGAATAATTCACCATAATGTCTTTTACTTATACTCACAAAGTTACAATATTTCTGAATCTTTCAGTTGAAAATAGAACATTTACATAACTCTAATTCCAACCTCCGTGGGATCAAAGCCAATACCCAATGCGAAATAATCATCAAAAATCTTTACAATCATAGAATAATTCACCATAATGTCTTTTACTTATACTCACAAAATTACAATATTTCTGAATCTTTCAGTTGAAAATAGAACATTTACATAACTCTAATTCCAACCTCCGTGGGATCAAAGCCAATACCCAATGCGAAATAATCATCAAAAATCTTTACAATCATAGAATAATTCACCATAATGTCTTTTACTTATACTCACAAAATTACAATATTTCTGAATCTTTCAGTTGAAAATAGAACATTTACATAACTCTAATTCCAACCTCCGTGGGATCAAAGCCAATACCCAATGCGAAATAATCATGAACCAACAGAGAGAGATGCAATAACAACAACAGTCAGGGGCGGACGTAGCACTATGGAACCGGGGTCACGTGACCCCTACTGAATAAAAAAAGAATTTACAGTTTAAACAAATTTTGTTAAATATCTTTAATTACATATAAAAAGGAGAAAGGGCCCCCAAATCCATTAGAAAATTTATTTTTAATAAGCTAATAAAAACTCAATCTGTAAAAGATTTCAAGATAAGAAGTTAGGATATATTTGTAGGTTTTGTTTTATCATTTGATTTCTTTTCTTATATGTTAGTACTTTTTTTTTTTTTTTGGTCGAAAAAAGCATTTCATTAAATTAACTTAACCCAGTTCAATCTCCGTCGAAAGTGACTGGAGAGATACTTTAGCCAGAGAATCAGCATACACATTTGCTGATCTGGGAATTAAAACAAAAGAGATTTCAACAAAGTCTTTTGCAAGAGTTAAGATATCATATGGGTGATCCCATAGATCTCTTTCAATTTCAGATTTGAATTAACAGCTTGGATTAGCTGCGATGAGTCTGATGCGATTACGATCTTTTCGAAGCCTCTACTTTTTGCATCTTTCAAAGCTTCAATCGCTGCAAGCCCTTCCGCTGCTAGCGCTGAAGCTACCTGTCTTCTAGATTTTGATCCTTCTCCAATGAGATTCTTATCCTGATTGTGGTAAACCCAACCAAATCCCGCAGATCTCAGGTCCACTCGCCATGCTGCGTCTGTGGAACAGGTAACTGAATCCTTACAGATTTTTAGACTCTTTCTTTGCTCTTGTTGTTGGATCAGAGGCTGTGTGCTTTCTTGGGCTGACAACCAATCTCTTGCTTCATTTACAGCTTTTAGTAGAATCTCTTCTGCTGTAAATGTTCTTTGATTGAAGATGACGTTATTCCGAGCCGTCCAGATGAACCAGCAAATCCATGGGAATAAAGGACCAGATCCGATTCCTGTAGGAGGGAGGCATATCATGGCTTTTGAGGCATTCAAACCAGTTTCGAAGCTCTGTATCAGAAGCGGATTGACTTGGTCTCTGAAAGGAGCAATCTTCCAAACTTTTTGAGCAAAGGAACACGTGAAGAAAAGGTGGGTGATCTTATATGTTAGTACTATGTTTTTTTTTGTTTGAATATTTTATTTTATTTGATGAACTTTTTTTTTTTTTTTTTTTTTTTTTTTTTNTTTGTGCCCCTGACAACAGTAACAACAATCTGAAAGCATTACCCAAAGTGGTCCAATCGGTTACGTCAATCGAAGGTGAGATGGCTAAGAGGCCACGAGGTAGACCCGCTGGATCCAAGAACAAACCAAAACTGTAAAGTAAATAATATTAGAATATATGAATATTCTAATAAATAAGATCTAATGGGAAAACTTGATGATCCTAGTGATCGTAGGCAACTGCCTTATATACACATTACAGTTTACAATATCATAGATAGACTTGACTTTGGTTCCTATCCATATCTCTAACTACACTTAATCCTCATGACGCCGTAATTAGGTAATACTAAGACACTTAGGATAGAACCTTCTAGACACTCCCTTTAACAGAAACCACCGATCATTGTGACTCATGCCGTTGAAATCAGCTCAGGTTCTGACATTTGCGAGACTTTATCAGATTTCGCAAGAAGGAAACAGAGAGGTCTTTGCATACTAAGTGCCAATGGTTGTGTTACCGATGTGACAACCACTAGCTTCATCAGGAGCTATTGTTACATTTTACGGACGTTTCGAGATCCTCTCATTGCTTGGATCAATCTTGCCTCCACCAGCACCACTTGGGATCAGTACTGGTTTGACCATTAACTTAGCAGGGTCTCAAGGGTAGGTCGTTGGTGGAGGAGTGGTTGGCGGGCTAATCGCGTCTGGTCCTGTTGTTCTCATGGCTGTCTCTTTCATGAATGCTGTTTTTGATCGTCTTCCTATTGATGACGATGAAGCTGAATCAATGCAAAACCAGCAATACTACCAGAATGGAAAATCTCGTCCTTTAGATGACATTCATAGACTGCCTCAAAACCTGCTCACTAATGGAAACTCAAGTTCTGTTATTTACTCTTGGGGACCTGCGAAACCTTAACACTACTCTCTAATCTACATGTTTATGATGGGTACTTTCATGACCAACGCAAAAAGTTTAGTACGCCTATCGCCATGAACATCATAGTCTATTTCCTTAGTTCGAATGATAGCAACATATTAGTATATTACCTATAACGTATTGAATAAAATATCGAAAAATATCGCCATGATTCATCTATCTTAATTATGGTGAAAGAAGATGATAACTTATCCTTTGATATTTTTCGTAAAGGAAACAAGCCATCTAAGAAGATGATAATTATTATGTTATTAAACTAATAAAAAATGAAGATAAACCTGATCAGAAAAGTACTAAAGTTATGAGGCGAATAATGTATAGATCCAAAACGCAAAAAACAAATAAAGTTTAACGTGACTTAATCTAGGGTTAATAATATGATATAGGAAATATGAAAAGGAAATCAACCAAATAAAAAATCCTAAAACAGCAAGGATTAGGCTTCCGTAAAGCACTATATAACAAGGGACATGGTGCACTCTTTGCCTCACAAACACATAATCTCGACACAACTACAAAACACATTCTGAGAGTTTGAGATCTCGTATATAACCTTTCTTGTTGTCTTCTCTGTTAATCATCTTTCTCCTTTTTCTTGTATACCACGGAACCATGGCTCTAGCAAGAACAACAAAGACGATCTTCGGTTTCATGATCATGCTAACAGCCTTCACGGTTCTCTTGTGTTACTCCTCCGCAACAACCTACAAAGTCGGAGACTCTGATGGATGGACGGCGAAGGACGACAAATATCACGGTTGGGCCGAGGGCAAAAAATTCAATGTCGGTGATTCACTCCTCTTCGAATACGATCACAACTTCAACGACGTCATTCAAGTTATCCGTTTGGACTACGATTTATGCCAGTCTTCTTTTGCTGAAGCCGTCTACAAAACAGGACACGATGTCGTGACCCTTACGAAACCAGGGCATCACTACTTCATCAGTTCAAATCCTGCTCGATGCAGATCGGGACAGAAACTCGACGTTCATGATCTTGGCGACGAACTCGCTGAACTTGAGTTCAAACTAAATCCTATGACCGAAAGTCTTCATTCCCCGTGGAAAAGTCAGGTTACGATCTCCTCAGAGTCATCAAATCAGGAACCTGTGGACCGTCTCACTATGTGGTTACGCAAATTCAACCGATTTGGTTTGGGATTAGCTTAAGAATTGCTGTAATTACTCGTTGATTGTGTTGAGATAGCTTACTCGTTCATAGTACTTTTTAATAAAAAAAAGATTTTTTTTTTTTTTTTTTAATTGTTTTCAAGCATATTTACATATTTTGTACTTACTATATTTTAAAAATTAAGACTAATCCAAAATCAAATTAAAACCAAATATCGTTATAAATTTAGATCATGATACTCCTTAGCATGATCTATGAGATACAAAAAAAAAAAAAAAGATCTATGAGATACAAAATTATTGAATCTCTAAATGTTTCTTCAACGGATAATAATGTTTCATTACTACTAACTTCAACATATGGTCTTTTCTACGAATCACTCTTCTTTGAATAAATATTGGTAACATGAGTTTTGGGTTTGAAAGGCTTCGTATTTGAAGTTTTTTTCTTTGTTTTTTTAATCAAGTTGGACTTTACGTTTTGCAACAAGTTTTCCCTTTTATGGGCCTCCAATTAGAAAAGAAGGTTTCATCTCGATTTTTGTATCCGATGGATCTCCTTTCTTCTTTTCTGTTTATGGTACTGATGAATGTCTTGATGCTAGAAGCAATCTCATCCTCACATGCCATTATCCACTCTTTCGAGTCTTTTGCTTCATTAAAATCCCATGGCTCCTCGTTTATGAGAATCAGAAGCCTCTCGCACTCTATCTCTGCCATAAGAACGTAATCCTTCAAGTAGTTTGGCTTCACACTTGCTCTCGTAGACCTCCTCAAACTTGGTTGTTTTGGTTCTTGCACAACATCGTCATTCTCTTCTTCCACTCCATCTGTCTCTTCGTTTACCACGTCTCCACTCATACCTCGAGTGCCGTGAGCATCGTCTTGTAGATCCTCTAAGACTTCAGATTCTCTCACGCCTCTATTTCCAAACTCTCCAAGGCTAATGCTAAACGTTTCATTGTTTGAGCATGTTTCTCTTTCCCTCACTCGATCGCTCCAGCTCTAACCTTTTCTCTCATCAAATATCACATCACGACTTACGATTATCCTCTTGGTTGCAGGGTCAAGTAGACAGTACGCCTTTGAACCTGGTTTTGTTCCTAAATGTACCAGCACTCTCGATCTGTCATCAAGTTTCTTTCTTCCAGCAGCCTCTGTCCTTGCATATCCAATGCACCCAAAAACTCTAAGGTGATCGAGATTTGGTTTCTTCCCTTTAAGCACTTCATATGGTGTCTTCTTGACAAGCGATCTTTTGGCAACTCTGTTAATCAAATATGTCGCATGTCTCACTGCCTCACCCCACCAGTAGTTTGGCATGCTCATGTGCTTCAAAATACTCCTCGTCATCTCCAACAACGTACGATTACGTCTTTCCACTACTCCATTTTGTTGAGGACAACAAGGTGCAGTCAAGTGTCTCTTGATGCCATGTTTATCACAGTAGGTTTGAAACTCAAGAGATGCAAACTCTCCACCTCTATCTGTTCGAAACGTTTTGATCATATATCTCGTTTCTTGTTCTACAAGTTTCTTGAATATCTTGAACTTGTCAAGTGCTTTACTCTTCTCCTTCAAAAGACATATCCACATGTAGCATGAGTGATCATCTATGAGAACAAACACATACCTTTTATGAGCTGGTGTGGATGGTGTGATGGGTCCACAAAGATCTCCATGAACAAGCTCAAGAGGTTGAGTAGCTCGATATAAGGTGGCTTGTGGAAAAGGTTGTCTTGTCTGTTTTCCAAGTAGACAAGATGCACAAGTTTCTTTCTCAATCGTGATACTTGGTATACCAAGCACTAACTCCTCCTTGATCATCATCTTCATTGTCTCCATGTTAATGTGACCCAATCGTGCATGCCACTTGGTTGATTCGGTAGGTAGCATTAGCTGGAGACACTTGGTGCTTTCAACTTCCAAGAACACTTTGTATAGGCGATTCCTAGACCTTGTCGTTCTCACAAGTGGTTCACCCGATCGATCATAGAGTATGAGTCGATCTTCCTTCATCCACACTTCACAACCAGCCTCTGTCGCTTGACCAAGACTTACTATGTTGCTCTTCAAATCTGGTATGTAGTAGACATTGTGCAACATCTTTCTTTCACCATCTTTAACTACAAAGCATATCGACCCTTTTCCTTTTATGTCTATGCGAGAATCATCATCAAACCTCACTTTTCCCGTGATTGTCTCGTCGAGGCTTACAAAGAAGTTACGATTTCCACTCATATGGTTGCTAGCTCCATTGTCTAAGTACCATACATTACTCATGTCTTTCTCAGCTTCAAAGACTTTTGGTTTCACCTTATTCTCATTGAGAAATACTACTTCATGCATCATCAAATCATCAGCCTTTTGTGTTTCATCCTCCTTCTTCTCTTTCACCTCCGCTTCTTGTAACTTGAGTAACCTATCAGGATAGTCGGAGGCGTAATGTCCTTGTTTATCACACCGAAAGCATGTAATCTTCGCGACATACTCTTTATATTCTTTATCACTCAATTCTCTGAAATTTACACCTTGATAGCCTCCGTTTCTACCTCGACCTCTTCCTCTCCAAGAAGAACGACCCCCTCTTCCTCTTCCTCTGTTTCCTCCGTTAGTTCCTTGATTTTGTGGTGTGCTTGTGTTTGCATACATGAGTTTGCTCGGATCGTCATGATGCTCTTCTTCTTCTTTGCCAATTCTTTCTTCATAGGCCTTCAATCTCCCCACAATATCTTCAAAGCTGGTTTTGTTAAGATCAAGAACTTGTTCAAGAGCAGCAATAATGTGTATGAATCTTCTTGGAGGTAAGCTATTGGTAAACTTTTTTACAAGTTTTGATTCCTCAATAGTTTTTCCAAGAGCAGCAGAGTTAGAGGATATCTCCGAGAGTTTTCCCACGAACTCATCGATTGTATCACTTTCCTTCATCTTGAGTCTATCAAAATCCGCCACTAGGGTTTGTAATCTAGCTTCTCTAACTCTCTCTGCTCCAACATGTCTTGATTTTACTGCTTCCCATATTGCTTTCGATGTATTTAAATCACCAACTTGAAGAATCAAGGATTCCAGAATAGATTGAAACAACAAAGCGATCGCCACGATATTCTTTTCTTCGTCTACGATTCCAGGGTCGATGGTCTCCCACACCTTGTGCAATTTAAGCACAACTTTCATCCTTATGGACCACACCGTATGATTTGTGCTAGTCAGCATCGGACACCGTATGGAAGGTGATCCACCTTCCTTTGTGCTGATCTCATAAATCTTAGAGCCGCTGCTCTCAATGATGTCTTTGTTCTCGTTACTCATGGTGTACACGAATTATCTGAACACAGGATTCGATCTCTTCCTGAAGCTCTGATACCAAATATAGAATCACAATATCAAGAACACCAAAGTTTAATAAGAATAACTCGCTTATTATCTTAAGGAAAATCACTCAAAACCTTAAGCTCACATAAACTCATAAGTTATGCCACACCGTATGATTTGTGCTAGTCCGCATCGGACACCGTATGGAAGGTGATCCACCTTCCTTTGTGCTGATCTCAGAAATCTTAGTGTAACAGTCCGGGCTCACCACACATGGGCTCCCCGCAGGGCCATCCGGCA
>OVBJ01002093.1:0-20608 GCA_900406535.1 Noccaea bulbosa
AATTAAAGTAAAAGGAAAATTAAGAAAATCTTCAAAATATCTCCTACATCACACCAACACCCTTTATACCCTTCGCCTTGGATTCACAGTTGCAATGGTTGCTATTGAAAAGGTGGCTGCACCAAAGACGGTTATCGGTGCTATGAGTGTAACTGGTTTTCCCACAAAGAATGTGCAGAGCCATCTAATTTAATGATCAACCACCCCTCTCATCCTCAACACCCTCTCCACTTCTCCATCGTGGAGAATAGTTCCAAGCCCAAAATCTGCGAGTTGTGTGGAGAAACATTGTATCATATGTTTTACCATTGTCCTTTATGTAAATTTGTTGTCGATACGGCTTGTGCCAAAAATCCACCGCCAGTCGCCATATGCTATTGAATATCCCAAAGCCCATGAACACTCTATTTTCCTCCTGAAAACCAAAAATAACGGCACATGTTACATTTGTGAAGATACATGTTTTTCTAGGTTTCTTTACCAATGTTCTCAATGCCAATTGAAATTCCACTATGAATGTTCTCACCTTCCTCTTGAGATAACTCATCCATGTCACCCTAAACACCCTGTTCAGTACCTTACAAGCGAAGAACATCATTTCTCTGATGGGAAATGTTGTATATGTGAAAAAAACTTAGGGAGGAGATATTATCATTGTATAATATGTAAATTTAGTATGGATGTTGCTTGTGTAAGGGATCCACCACCGCTTACAATCTTATTTGCCAAAGCTCATGAACATCAACTTAGTATTATGCCAAGGATGATCTCTTTTAATTGTGATGCTTGTGGAATGAAGGGTGATAGAAGTCCTTATTCTTGCAAGGAATGTTATTCCATGGTCCATCAAAGCTGCATCGACTTACCGGAAATCATCAATGTGAATCATCACGAGCATCGTCTCTCTAGGCGTCTCATCTTAGTCATGGGAGTTGGGAATGCGGAGTTTGCTACAAAAATATTGATTGGTCATATGGGGCGTATTCTTGCTCGATTTGTCCTAATTATGCCATTCATTCTAGATGTGCGGTAAGAGATGATGTTTGGGACAAGTTAGAACTTAAGGAGATACTCGAAGATGAAGCACAAGAGATCCAACCGTATAAGTCCATCCATGGAAACCTCATTTGTCATTTTAGTCATGAGGAACATTATCTCAGTCTCAATGAAGGAAATATCATTTCTTGTGGCAGAAGCATTCGTTGTGCAGCGTGTGTCTTCCATATTTATTCTCACGAGGCATTCTACAAGTGTGTGCAATGCGATTTCATTCTCCATGAAACTTACGCTAATCTTCCTAGAAAAAAACGTCATGTGTTTCATAACAAACAATACACTCTAAGAGCACATACAGTGGAGATACTGCAATTGAGTTTCTTTAATAATTAAAAATAAATGAATTTCAGAAGAAAAAAAGAAAAAAGAAATCTGGCCAATCATACCATGACACTTGTAGAACTCTGCATTAATTTGATTCCACAACTCCTTTGGGAAGATACTTATCACACCCAAACTCTTGCCATGTAATTTGTTTTCCTTTTTTTATTGTTTTTTTTCTTCTTGGAACCTGTAGCCGATATCTCCGCTGCATCTGCTCTAATACCTGGTGAGATGACGCGATTCTTTTGCTGGGCGTGTTCTATCTACTCCTCTGGTTTCAGGTATAGTAATGAAACTTACAATATATGTGTAAAATGTGGTTCCCTTTCTGGAGTTATTTTCCATGAAAGTCATCCATGCCCCTTGTACTTCATTTACGGGAACCAAAAGACATGTTTTGGTTGCGGCAGCTGGAAATATTCATCATATGCTTGCGTTGACTGTGACTTTGCGCTAGATTTCAAATGTCCTGGTTTGCCGAAAACAACCAAGCGTTGGTACGATGAACATCTACTCTCTTTATGCTGTAGAAATGATAAGAGTGGAAAATGCTGGTGTGATATATGCGAGAAAACTATAGAAAAATATTGGTTCTACAAATGTGACACTTGTTATGTTGCTTTCCATACTAAGTGTGTTCTCGGCGATTTCTCATTTCTCATGCCTGGATGTGTAATCTGTTACAAGTACAACGATGAAGTTGAAGTGATGCAAAACAGTCCTAGTTTCTTACCAAGTTGCTATGATTGTCGCTCTCGATCATCAGTCCCCTTTGTTCTTAAAGTTTTTTATCCCAAAAATATTGTATTTGTTTGTTCTTCTAGGTGTTATTTGTTTGTTCTTCTGGGTGTTTAAGAAATCAGACGGCACAGTCATGTAAAGACCTGCATCTATCTATATCTATCTATATACTATTATTTGCAAAGTGATTTTTGAGAATTGAGCTTTCTCATTCATTCTCAGATTTTAAAAGTGTAAATTACCAGTAATGAAATTGTTTATTTACTGTCTTTTTGTCATACGATAAAAATTATTTTATTATAGATATACATAGTTTTTTTAAAAAAATTTGCTGTTATCTTAATTAATATTTTTAAATCTTACTTAATTTTTTTTTTCAAATTTTGGAATTTTGTTTTTAATTTTATATATAAAATAGTTTTTTAATTTTTTTGACGTCGTAAAATATTTTTAGTTTATATTGAAAAAACTCTATAATTTTTTTCTTTTTCTTTTTGCTGCGCATAGATATTTTAGGTATATCCACATATATTTTTAATATTTTGTCTCACTTATTTTTGTTAAATTTGTCTAATTGGTTTTTAATTTTATAAACATGATATATGTTTGAAAGGAAGACACCGATGATGATTACTACATGCTTCAGGACAAAAAACAACATCAAGGGATAGTGTACGTGTACCATATTTTCTCTTTTTGATTCAGTTTTGTTGTGATAACACACCTTTGACGTAACTAAATCTTTGTTCACCATTAGTTCCGATTATAACAGCCTATCGGTCGATTTTTTTTTGAGTTTCCTGTTTGATTCGAAATTGATCAGGTCGAACTAATATGTTTATTTGTTTTTCGTAGCTACGCAAGTGGATTAATTATGAGATATGATTTGGATTTATTTTGTTTGAAATTATGTTCCTTAATTGGTATGGATCTTTGAATTGATAGGAAGAAAAATTGTGGTAGGGATTGAGGAATTTTGGTGAATATGAGAGTTATATGTGGATTGAATCGAATGACGCATGTGGTTAAGCCATACAGTAATCTTATGAAATCAGCATTCAGTCCTTCTCTGCTACATGAAAATCAAAACCAATCGCAAATGACTGCTAAACAAGTGTTAGGTTAAGAACAGAAAAACAAACGTTCATGTATATAGCAAAGATACAAAAAGTGATATTTTATTCCACTGATGTATTTTCTTTGAATTTATATATTTAATTTTTATAATAAGTGAGGATAGTTATGCATGGTCGTTTGATCTGTTATATACAAGCATATTAATTTTTATTTCAAATGAAACTAGATTATAAAACACAATTTTTTCCATCTTTAAATAAATAAGTTTTAACAATTTAATTTTTCTCTAAAGAAAAACTGAACCCCACATTCTGCGGAGAAATCACCTAGTTAAATGTAAAATTATAGTAAGAAATTAAAATATGGCCTTTTGGTCAAGCAATATCCCAAAATAATAAAAAGTAAAAACACTTGCTTATGAAAAAAAAAAAAAAAAAATTCGCTCAGGTTCACGTAAAACATGGTTCGCAAGCTCATGATTTGGGTGATGCAAACATAAGAAGTGTGCAGTTTTATCATGGGATTCAGAACGTCATGCAACCGTCACACTACATGGCGTTTACAGAATTAAGAAAAGAGATCATATTTCGACTCTGCAATAGTTTTTGTTCTTAATTCTTGTTTCTTTTGTATCATTTTAATATTGTGTTATATTAATTTGTTCATATTTATACTTTACAATTATTAGTCGCCTATTGTAATTGGTTTTTACAATTATAACTTAGTTTCTAAAAGCTTTGATTTGGATCTTGTAAACATCAGCTTCATTAGGGATTTGTGAGTGCAGAAACAAATGTAAAGTAGCGATTCTATTTCTACTTCACATAGAAAGTGCCGAGAGGAACAATGATGGTGTATGGTGATGACTAATGCAAGCATGAGTAAGAAAGTCACCAGTAACTAAAATACTATTTTTGTATTTTTATTTTTTTAGCCTCAAAGCCAGTAACGGAACACATGCACGCACCAACTAAAGAGTTGGATAAAAATAAATAAATAACGAAAATAGAACGTGTAGGAACGCACTTCTACAATAGGACTACTGATTTTTGTAAAGTAAAATATTGGAACAAATTAATATAACACAATATTAAAATGATACAAATGAAACAAGAATTGAGGACAAAAACCAGATTTGCAGAGTCGATATATGATCTCTTTCCTTAATTCTGTAAACACCTCGTAGTATGACAGTTGCATGACGTTCTGAATCTCAGGATAAAACTGCACACTTCTTATGTTTGCATCACCCAAAACATAAGCTCGCGAACATTTTTCTGTATTGTACTCTCATAATAAAAACAAATTAATAGAAGAGATATGAGAGATTGTTGTTTTGTTCTTGTTTGATCATGTATGAGATCTATCATGGAAGAGACAATAGCTTTCTTTTTATAGCCAAGTGCTCAACAAGAGCCATAAAGTAGAGATTGACCAATTGATTCTCCCATAATGACATGAATTCATGTCCGTAACATTCAAGATTGAATTTGTCATTATGTGGTCAAAATTTGAGAATCAATTCTCTTCATAAAGTCATGTTTGACTATTTGACTTTATTCACAAGAGAATATATATTATTGACTATTTGACTTAATCAAATAATTATCAAATAAATTTGGGTCAAAAAGAATAATCTTATGGTTCTAGGCTCAACTGCCAATCCCGAGACCCGAAACACAAGTTTTGCCCGGGTATCTCTTTTCTATACACCAAAGTGTACACAAGCTTTTAAGCTTTGTATTAAATTCTCCACTTTATATACAAGAGGATTTCACCTCTAACTTCTAATGTGGGACATTTTATAAATGTTACATTTTATGCTATACAAGCAACCCATTTGGACCTCCATTTCTCATTCAAACGAACTTCGTTTTGACATATAAATATACTATCAAAACGAGTTTCAACAGAATGTTTAATCTTGGGTTGAGATTTTGGTTTGTTTCTCTTCCTTAACAAAGATACATTGGCGATTTCATGGTTTATACGTTTGTGTTATATTTCTATAGTTAAATTTTGTTTTTTCTGAAGGTGCTATTAATTTGGAAAATGTGAGCCAAAACAGAAAGAGAAAGATGGTTATAAATAACTTATATGACATGGTTAAAGAAAGAACCTTAGGAAGCACATTGGAGGGACTACGGAAACTGTAATTATGAGAGAGATTAGTCGGATGATGACTGTGTCTTGGTCGTGTTACATTGGAGTAATACAATAAGGCTTCGTGACCAACATAAATAAAAGACAGCTTTGCGACATCATAAAACAAAAAGGAGGAAAAATGCTTTTATTTGGGTTTATCAAAAGGCTTTGGAGTTTCAAAGGGTTGAGTGTTACTATACGTGCGAGAAAAGACTTCTCAACAAGTTTGAAGGAATATGGGAGATGACAGTGAGGAAAACATGATGACATATGTTGAGACAGCTTTGTCAACATGTTTTCACTTTCCGAAATTTGTTTTTGTAAAAGTTTTAATGGTCTAGAGAGGAATTCGCTAGAAAACTTGGTCTTAATTGTTCCCAAAAAGGGTAGAAGATATTGAAGTCCATAATTTACCTCTTCGACATGACAGATCATGATCTCTGGTGCAGTATCATAAGAGCAAGCTTCTTCACTGGTCGTCCCCTCCAAGCAATCTCATTCTTGGGATGGATCTAAGCTCGCGTTTCATCCTTTGCAGCAATACAACTTTCAACGACAAATTCTCAACCGTGTTTTGCTCCAATTGGCCTGTCATTTCCCGCTTTAGCTTCGTCACTTTTATGCCTTTGTGGAGTGATCAACTCAATTTCAGTTCGTCTACTGTCAAAATTACTGGATTATTTGCCGGGAACTCGTCGGATTTTGCCGACTTGGGATTCAGAGTATTGTCAACTTACCGACATATCTCCAAACCTCCATCTGCGGTTGTCGAGTACTACCAACTTACCGGGATATCTCTCAACTCGCCCCTTTCCTCCATGGAGATCGTTTTTAAACGCTCAAAAGCCTTGTCAACAGCTTTGACGGCATCAAGAGCTATTTGTGTTGTTCCATCGCTTTTAATAGCTGAAGAACTTCAGATTGATTTCAAATCAATCATCTTAGAAGCCTTTTTGAAAAAGCTTACAGTTTGTGTCTATGATTCAAATTGTGTAACATATCATTTTAATGTCCTGTATTTCATTTCAGTAACAAGTAGCTTCTATTCTTTGGCAAAGAGTCTCCTGCTTACAGCTTTTGTAGTTCACATTTGAGTCTTAATATAAAACAAAAAATGGTTGTCAAAAAAAAAACATGACAGATCGTGAGATATATGGGACCAAAGATAATTTAACAGGTATCATTTTTTACCTAAATCAATGTTGTAGAGCTAACAAAATTTGGAATCGATGAATGGTCTATAGTACATATACCAAGATCGTTGGAATCTCACAAGTGAATAAAAAAAGTTGGATCTTGCAGCTTTCTCAAACCTCAGAGACAAAAAAAGGCTTCAAAGACAAGAATTGCTTCTCCAATCTCCACTACACTAGTTAACAATATAACCCAATCTAATGTCATTTTTTTTTTTTTTTTTTTTGGGGGGCAAAAACAANATCTAATGTCATTTTCATACAAAAAATAAATAAATATCCTTTGGTATTAAAGTCACTTATAAAAGTGTTTCGATGGTATCTTGCTAATTAGCTCTTGCTAATTTCACAGTATATAATAATAAGTTAGTGTGACCTTTATTAATATTCTTAGATTCTCTCTGACTTTTGACTTTTTCATTTTCATCTTGTTTCCTTGTTTGATCAATTTTAATTTTCTTTCCTACTTTTTTTTTTTCATTTTGCATTTCACAAATTTGAAAACCCTAACCAACGACCCAGTCTCTTCTTCTGATTCTCTCTATTTCGTTTTCGTTAAAGACTTGTGAACAAACTCAGATCCGAAAATCTCTCTTTTTGCAAAATTTCTACGATATTTCTTTTCTTTCTCTTCTTTCACTGACCAAGTCAGAGCATTTTCGAATTCAACAATGTCGATTTGAAGATTCCCAGTTTTGTTAGATCTGCAAAATCTCACCTTTTCTCTTCTTCCTCCTCTATGTTTCTGTCTTTGTTGATCTTATGATCTAGGCTTTATATATTCTCCAGAATTTGTTTCTGGGTCCTTCAAATTTCGACATTTTCTTGTTAAATTTTCCTACTTTACATATCTGATTTTCGCTCATCAAATTTTGTCATTCATCAAAATTCCATATCTGATTTTAAAATTGCACTGTGAAAATCGAAAAAGCTACAAGCTTTGTTGGTGAAAGCTCAAAACTTTCAGAGATTTGGTTTCTGGGCAAGAAAGAAGGAAGAAGATCTCAAAATTATGGGCTGCATTTGCTCAAAAGGAGTAAGAACTAATGATGATTACATCGCGACCAACCATGTAAGCATAGCAAAAGACAACACTCCTAAAGCCTCAAAGAAACGATCTTCTACATCGAGAAACAACAACAACGAGAATCTAGATCCTGAGGAATCAGTCGTCAATGGAAACGAAGCTACATTGAGGTTGATACCAAACGATACCAAGAACATCTTCTCTGATGACGACGAGGAAGAGGAGGGGAAGGAGAAAGAAGAGAGCTTTGAGATCAAATCCTCTGAATCTAGAAAGGAAACAACTTTGGAGTTAGTAGATAGTGTAGGACCGTTGCAGCCAAGAATGTGTAGAGTTGGTAGTGTTAGAAATGGAGACAGAACAGCTAAGGTTATTGCTGGTTGGCCTTCGTGGTTAGTTTCTGTTGCTGGTGAAGCTCTTACTGGTTGGATTCCTCGCAGCGCAGATTCATATGAGAAGTTAGAGATGGTGAGAGGGTTTGTAAAAATCTCTGCTTTTTCGAATCTTTGATGATGCTAAAGTCAATGCTGATTCTTGTTTTTTTTTTTTTGGATTGCAGATTGGGCAAGGGACGTATAGCAATGTGTACCGAGCTCGTGATCTGGAAACGAACCAAATCGTCGCGTTGAAGAAGGTTCGGTTTGCGAATATGGATCCTGAGAGTGTGAGGTTCATGGCTAGAGAGATCATCATTCTCCGTAGGCTTAACCATCCAAACGTTATGAAACTCGAAGGTCTTGTCATCTCCAAAGCTTCGGGAAGTATGTATCTTGTGTTTGAATATATGGATCATGATCTTACAGGCCTTTCTTCAACCCCTGGGATTAAGTTCTCTCAAGCACAGGTAAACCAACATCTCAAGTTTTAATCAGTTTGTAGTCATCTCTGTGTGTGTGTATGTGTGTGTTTGTAGTGATTTTGTGTGTGGTTATACTCAGTTTTTGTAACATTTGATTTGCATTTTTGTTTTTGGCCAGATTAAATGTTATATGAAGCAATTGCTGCTTGGACTAGAACATTGCCATAGCTGTGGTGTGTTGCACCGTGACATCAAGGGATCGAATCTTCTTCTCGATCGTAACAATAACCTCAAGATTGGTGATTTTGGTCTCTCTAACTTTTACCGGGGCCAAAGAAAGCAGCCTCTGACTAGCCGTGTTGTGACTCTGTGGTATCGCCCGCCAGAGCTTCTTCTCGGCTCAACAGACTATGGAGTTACAGTTGATCTGTGGAGCGCAGGATGCATTCTTGCTGAGCTCTTTACCGGGAAGCCTCTTCTTCCCGGACGAACCGAGGTATCGTTTCCTTTAGCAAGGCATATATAAGACTTGTCAATGCAGATGATGAGTATCAATAAGGCCTTTTGGTTTCTTGTATGGATAGGTAGAACAAATGCACAAGATCTTTAAACTCTGCGGGTCACCTTCTGAAGAGTATTGGCAAAGGTCAAGATTGCGTCATGCGACCATCTTTAAGCCTCAACGTCAGTACAAGCGATGTTTAGCAGAGACATATAAAGATCTTGTTCCTTCTTCAGCTTTGGCTCTTCTTGAGGTTCTTCTTGCTGTAGAACCAGAAGCACGTGGAACCACGTCTTCTGCTCTTCAAAGCGAGGTTTTAAACGCTATGAACTCTTCTCTTCTACTAGATTCAGTCTTCGATAGATACGTGTTGATACTCGTTTCGGTTTCAGTTCTTTACGACAAAACCTTATCCGAGCGAGCCATCAAGTTTACCGAGATATCAGCCGAGGAAAGAGTTTGATGTCAAGCTTAGAGAAGAGGAAGCAAGAAGGTAAGATTAATGCTTTTACTTGGAAGTGTCTTGCTCTTAGTATCATCTCAGTAACGGCCAAATGTTTATCATGAGCAGAAGGAAAGGTGCGAGTGGTAAACAGAACGAACCGAAACGGTTTACAAGAGAATCTAAAGCTGTGCCGGCTCCTGGAGCCAATGCTGAGTTACTGTCATCAATACAGGTATCTTATGAGTCTATAGAAGCTTATGTGTGTAGCTATAGCTATAAGCCTATGCTTCTCTATCTTATTGCTTGAAATTTTTTGTTCTCTGTTGCAAAAGAAACGTTTTGGGGAGAGTAAACAGACAAGCGTGAGTGAGATATTCAATCCTGAGGGAGATTCTGGCTCTGGCTTCAGGATCGAACCACGGAAGGGTGTTACCGCACAAGATCCTTACCCGGTTTACACAAATGGAGACAATCTGAGAACACAAAGGTCTTATGTGCAACGTGGTGCATCACAATTGTCAAGATTCTCAAACTCGGTGGCGCCTTCTAGAGATGGATCATCACAGTTTGGAAGTATGAGAGACGCTATAGTGAACCAAAGGTGGCTTGAAGATGGTGGTGGTTCAGGGAATTGTAATTTGTCACAAAGTTTGCTTGAGAAACCGAATGGTTTAAGGAAAGATGACCACTCATCCTGTAGCAAAGAATCGATAATGGTAATAAGAAAAACTGTGTTTTAACATTGTTGTTTGTTTCTATGTTCTTGGCTGATCACAGTTTTGGTGTACAATAGGGTTATGGTGGTGAGAAGAGAGAGAGGATTCAGTACTCAGGACCATTGATTCCAGGAGAAGGGAACTTGGAAGAAATGTTGAAAGAACATGAAAGACAGATCTTGTTGGCTGTACGCAGAGCTCAAGCTGATAAAGCTAAGAGGGACGATAACAGACAGGCCGCTCGAGCAGTGGTTCCGGGTAATTGAATGTGGTTTTGGGAGATTTCTTGATTCATACTAAGTTTCTTAGACTTCGTAGAGAAAGTTAAAATAAAAATACAAAAGCAAACTTTAAACTTTTGGGAGACATGTAATGATGGTTCTTCACCATACTTACTCATCTTTTTTTTGTTGTTGTTAGACTTGTATGGTTCTGAAGAAGGAGATAGGACTTAGGATCTTTGCCTTTGTACAGTCATTTTGCTAACATTAAATTTAAATCTAATTGATTCTTTTAAGTAATCTAAGAAAATCTCGACGAATCTTTACTGCTCTATCACTTCTTGCTTCGAGATCAAGAATCTTGCTGCTCTATTATTAGTCTCTTGTGCCTACTTGATTTGTGTGTTAATAGAAAGTGAAACTGATGTCATATGTATATGGATGTGAATGTGATCATACACTTGGTATTATTTTGCAAGAAGAGTTAAAAAAAAAATAGCATGGACTTACAAGTTACAATACAAACTTGACAAAGAAACTTGATGATGATGATGATGATGGATGCTCTATGAGAATCAAGATCATCATCATACGAGTTGTTGACCGCCTTTTTTCGCAGTCTTTTCTTCTGCGGCTGGTCCATGTTTCTTTTCGAATTTACTGTCTGCGATTCTCTCTCGAGGAGTACACAAGAGTCTTCCCAAGAAGTGGGAAGCAATTGCCAAGAAAATGATAGCTATGACGATCAAACACCATTTCCAGATTGAAACCTCCATTTTTTTCTTTTCTTCAGTTATGTTTTCTTTGGTCACACCAAAGTATACGCAGAAGAAGAAGAAGAAGAGGAAATATTAAGAGAAGATGCTTGAAAGTTGTTGGTACTGTTGACCAAAAGACAGGTTTGTGAAGAAATGAAGTGCAAAGACTTGTGGAAGGTATAACCAATTTTATGAACGAACTTAGAAGAAACTGAACTCAATTAAAAATCTACATAGGACAAAAGACAAATAATAATATAATTTAGGGGACCTACTAATAATGTTCTCAAATATTTTACATTAATTGTTTGTGAAGCTACTACTTAATTAGGAGATATTCTTCATAAACAATAAGGGATGATTACAAAACTCATCAATCTTGTATACTTTTAAGTAAAAAAGCATGCTTGGAGTTGGAGGAGCAAAATCTTGCTTGATAACAAGATCATAAAAGTTTGTAGTGACTAGTGAGCAATGACAAAAACCGAGCAATTATTTTTTGAATTTGGACCGAAATTTTCGATTCCCGATTTACAAAACAACCCAAACTGGATTTTTTTGTTTATGATAAACAATGTGATTCGATCAAATCAGATTAAGCTAACCAAAAATTGGATTCAGTATTCCGTTTGATTTTGAAAGCAGTAGAGAAACTTGTATGTTTTGGACATTTTTAGAGAAAAAATAGCAAACATAGCACAAAATTAGAAAACGTTTACCCAAATTAGAAAAAGCAAACCACAATAAAATTGGCACAAAACCAGAAAGCTAAACCGAACGGAGAATATTCTCTAGACCGTGTATCTCGATCCTTGTAGAGCCCTAATTTTTACAAGTCCTTTTCTACGCACTCTTTTATAGTGTTCTCTCGCCGCCGCATATCACCTCTCTCTCTCTCTCTCGCTCGCTCGCTTTGCTTTTGCAGAAACTCTCGTAAGATACCGATCTTATCAACTTTTCCTTAATTCTTTCGCATCGCGTTTACCAAAATTTCATCTGCGAAGTTGCGACTCACTGTTTACTTGGTGTTCTCTTTGGTGATAGATCTGAACTCTTTGAATCCTCGGAGTTCGTAGCTTTTTCCGTCTGAGCAATGGCGTTGGTAAGTTCTCACTGAATTCTCAGCTCGTTCCTTCGTTTGATTTGTGCGGTGACGAAGCAAAATTGATTTTCTGACTGATCTGTGTTCTTGGATGACGTTGATTTGATGAAATTCGATCGTGAATCGAGATTGATTTTTGCTAATGGGATGAGAAACAAGTAGAAAAGCAGATTAGGGATTTTCTGCGGTGATGATTAAAACCGTGACGAAGTAGAAGATAGTTCTTGGCTTTCGAAAGTTTATTTTCTTCTCTATCTGCTAATCATAGTTTCGAGTTTTGATTGTTGATTATCTTCATGTATGTTTAGCCGGAATAGCAAAATTGATCTGATGAAATTCGATCGTGAATCGAGATTGATTTTGCTAATGGAAGATGAGAAACAAGTAGAAAAGCAGATTAGGGATTTATTTATTTAAGCTCAAGCTTGTGAGAAGTGTATATATTAATTTCGTATCGATATAGACGTTTTGTGCGACGGTCGTGTTCCAGTTTGTGAATAGTGATCATCTTCTTATTGAAGAAACTTAAGAATTGAATGATTTTTGTAGATTCATTGTGGAACTTTTACTGTTTTCAGGTACTGCACACTTACAAGGGAAACAAAGGTGCCTATAAGGCACTCATTGCCGCAGAGTATGCCGGCGTGAAGATCGAGGAGAACCCAAACTTTCAGATGGGCGTCACTAACAAAACCCCCGAGTTCCTCAAGATGAACCCTATTGGAAAGGTGTGGAATCTCTCTCTGTAAGCTGTGTCGGTTTCGGTTTTATAATTTCTTGGCTACTAAAAAGGTTATATGATCCTACTAGGTTCCTGTGCTTGAGACTCCAGAAGGTGCCATATTTGAGAGCAATGCCATTGCCCGTTACGGTATATAACTTCTTTCTCCTTCTATCTTTTTCTTTCTGCACCATATGATTCACTGCTTATCATTGATCGGATATATTGAAATGTTTTGATTTCCCTTAACAGTGAGCCGTGTGAATGGTGACAACTCTTTGAATGGATCCTCCCTCATTGACTACGTAAGCTCTTGTTTATACCCTGAGTTGTTCTTGTTACCTTTTTGGTAATTTACTATTTATCAATGTCTATGTGCATTTGGTTACTTATCAGGGTCACATTGAGCAATGGATTGACTTTTCCACGTTTGAGATTGACGCTCACATGTTGAAGTGGTTCGGTCCAAGAATGGGCTTTGCTCCCTTCTCTGCTCCAGTAAGCATTCCCTGATTTTTTTATTGCTTTTATGCTTCTTCTTGCACTCTAATAACATCCAAGTCTGTTTCTTCTTCTCACTTTTGAAATGGTTTATATGAATGAAGGCGGAGGAAGCGGCAATTTCTGCATTGAAGAGAGGACTTGATGCTCTGAACACGCACCTCGCCACCAACACTTACCTCGTTGGAGACGTTGTTACACTCGCTGATATCGTAACCATCTGCAACTTGAACTTGGGATTTGCTACCGTGATGACCAAGAGCTTCACCTCTGCGTTCCCTCACGTTGAGAGATACTTCTGGACAATGGTCAACCAACCAAACTTCAAGAAGGTCATCGGCGACGCCAAGCAGACGGAAGCTGTCCCTCCAGTTCCTTCAAAGAAAGCTGCACAGCCCGCAAAGCCCAAGGAGGAGCCTAAGAAGGCTGCACCTGTAGCAGCAGAGGCACCAAAGCCTGCTGAGGAGGAAGAAGCACCAAAGCCCAAACCCAAGAACCCTCTTGACTTGCTTCCACCTAGCCCTATGGTTCTCGATGACTGGAAGAGGCTCTACTCCAACACCAAGACCAACTTCCGCGAGGTTGCTGTTAAAGGTGATGAGACTCTCTCTTTAGTCTTTTTACTTGCTGATGACAATTGCATTCTACTAAGCTCACTTGTCTTGTATGTTTTGTATGCAATGCAGGATTTTGGGACATGTATGACCCAGAGGGATATTCGCTATGGTTCTGTGACTACAAGTACAACGACGAGAACATGGTTTCGTTTGTGACGCTCAACAAGGTCGGTGGGTTCCTACAGCGAATGGACTTGGCACGCAAGTACTCGTTTGGAAAGATGCTGATCTGCGGGTCAGAGGGTCCGTTCAAGGTGAAGGGTTTGTGGCTGTTCCGTGGACCGGAGATCCCCAAGTTCATCATGGATGAGGTTTACGACATGGAGCTTTACGAGTGGACTAAGGTCGATATCTCGGACGAAGCACAGAAGGAGAGAGTTAGCCAGATGATTGAAGACGCTGAGCCTTTTGAAGGTGAGGCTCTTTTGGACGCCAAGTGCTTCAAGTGAAGAAGGCTCTTCTTTTTTATTCACTACCTCAATTTAGTGGTTTACTCTGTGTAACTACTACTACTGCCTGTGTTCTTTCTCTATCGTCTTTACAAACCTTTGTTTTGAGTCGTAGAGTTTATTTTGTTTCTTGGGTTTATGAACTTAGTTGTGCGACAGAATTGTTTTACTTATACGTTTATCAACTTCTCTTTCTATGTTTCTGTCTTCGTTTTTTGGTTATTTGCTTTTGATATCTGCAATTTCGATTGGTTTTTAACCGGTTTTGGTTCTGGTTAAGATTAGGTAATTGGAACCTCTGCAATTTCGATTGGTTTCACCCGGTTTTGGTTCTGGTTAAGATTACGTAATTGGAGTATTGGACCTTAAACGAACAGCCATATTTTGGTTACTCCATTGCATTAGCTGGAATAAGTTTTTGTGTGTAAATTTAAGAATATCTATCGAATAGATTAGGCCTGGGATTTTTCACCTATACCCGAAAACCCGACCCGAAATATCCGTACCCGATTGGTTTTGGGTATACAGCAAATCACCCATTGGGTAAAATATTTGATACCCGTGGGTATCAGGTAATATCCGAACCGAACTAATACCCGAACGGATACCTGGATTACCCGAATTATGGGTATTATGGATTTTTTGATATTATAAATATATTTTTTTGTTTTTCGGATTGTTTTTCAGGTTTTTAGATATATTTTCAGTATTTTTTTTTTATTTTTTTTAAAAAAATCGGATTTACATATTTTTTCGGGTTTTCGGGTATTTTTTGGGTTTTTGGATATATTTTTGGATTTTCGGGTGATAAATAACCGAAATACCCAAACCCGAATCATAACAAAAAAATATCGGATAAATAGCTATACCCGAACCTACCCGAACCCGAATGGACCCGAACCGATACCGAACCGAAATTCATAAATCACTTATATGGGTATAGCGATTTCCTACCCGAAAGACCTGGACCCGAATGGAACCTACCCATACCCGACCTGATAGGCGATAACCTTAAGTCGCAGCCCTAGAATAGATAGTCACTCATTTCTCCAGAAGTTTGGTGCTCAGGCTGTTTTCCCTTTTTACTGGGCCGGGTCTCGTTTTGGACCGAACCAAATGGGGGTGTCAACCCATCCTCCGAAAAAATAAAATTTAAACGAAAATATAACTATTGATTAATCTGAAAATCTCTTACAAATATCTATCTATATATATAAATTAAACATTCTCACTTCTCATGATGTCATATCATCAGACTCCTACTCAAATATTGTGACACATCATCAATTGATTTATACATTTGAATTTATTTTTTTGATTTATTATATTTTCTCTTCTCATATTTTAATTATTTATGATCATTCATTAATATGATCATTAATTAATATAATAATTTTAGTACGAATTTGAAAAATCATTTTTTTATAAAAAAGCTTATGTATAGATATACAAAAACTACTATTTAAAAATTTTAGTTTTGTCAGATTTGATTATATAGTTTATAATATTTATCTTCAAATAAATACATCAACTCATGTCAATATATTATAGAAAAGACATTTATTTTTAAAGTATTTTTGGATGAAATAAGACATGATGAGACGAGAATGATGAGACGAAAATGAACAAAATGGGACATGAGAGAAATTATGCATACTTGTTATTATATTTAGAGGCTGGAAGAGATAGAAGGAATGGAATGAGACGGGACGAGACGAGAATGAACATAATGGGATGGGATAGAACCGGATGGAACAAGATGAGAATTTTGTCTGACCTTAATTATGAGAAAAAGAAGATTTAACTTTATATATAGATAAATATGTGTATGAAATTTTTAGAACACAAAACTAAATTACAAAATTATCTTCGAATTTTCTTCTAACCAAGTCAAGAATAACAACGTAAAATTCTGTCCGAAGCGGGATGGGAAGGAAGAAAACAGGAAGGGAAAAACAAAAAGTAATGAGACCGGACGGAGAGAAACATAACGGAAGGGAAAGGAATAAGACATGATGGGGCAGAACAAAATGAAATAAAATGGGACATGATGGAAAAGATGGAACGGGAAAAAATAGGATAAGAAAGAATGAGACGTGACAGGACGAAAAGAGATGAGAAGAAACGGAACATAATGGAACTGACAAACCTTTGTTTTGAATCGTAGAGTTTATTTTGTTTCTTGGGTTTAAGAACTTAGTGGTGCGACAGAATTGTCTTACTTATACGTTTATCAACTTCTCTTTCTATGTTTCTGTCTTCGTTTTTTCGTTTTTTTTTGGTTTGATCTCTGCAATTTCGATTGGTTTCAAAAAAAAAAAAAAAAAAAAAAAAAATTCNACCCGGTTTTGATTCTGGTTAAGATTACGTAATTGGAGTATTGGACCTTAAACGAACAGCCATTTTATTTCACTTTTGGTTACTCCATTGCATTAGCTAGAAGAAGTTATTTGTATATCTATCGAATATTCGAATAGATCGTCGTCACTCATTTCTCCAGAAGTTTGGTGATCAGGCTGTTTTCCCTTTTAACTGGGCCGGGTCTCGTTTTGGGCCGAACCAAATGGGGGTGTCAACCCATCTCCGGAAAAATATAAATTTTAAACGAAAATATACATAACTAATGATTAATCTGAAAATCTCTCTTACAATCTATATAAATAAAATTAAACCTCTTTTTTTTTTCAGGCTGACACCTCAGCAAATACGAGCTCTAAAGTTTTGACACATCATCATATTATTTTTTAATTTTTAAATTATTTAATTAATTTATTATGTTTTTATTATTTTTATTATTAACCTTTAATTTTCATAATAACTACTCCATCATACATTAATAGATTAAACTAGAATTTGAAAAGACACGTTTTATAAAAGATAACCTATATATTTATTCATTTTAAAAAACTATACTTTCATAATTTTAGTTATAGACTTCTATTTATACAAATTTATAAAAAATATTATTTACCTCAAATAGGTAACGTAAAAATTGGATAAAATGCAATATAATATTCATGTAAAAAATGAATAAAATCTTATGAAAAATATCAATATTGTTTGTAATGTATTAGTGTAGTTGAGAAGAAAAAAATATTAATTCTCTATCAATCAAAATCCATTAAAATATATGACAAAATCATTCAATAGAATATTAATATTTCGTATTTATGTGACATATTTTTTTTTTATATATTTTAATTGTCATAATGATTATGATGTATTAATATATTAGTTTTAACAAGAATTTAAGATTTTTTTATAAAACAAAAATCTTATGTATTGATCTACAAAAACTAAAATTTAACGGTTTACTTTTGTTAAATTAAATTATATAATTTTATAGTATTTATGAAACGATATAGGATGGGACATGATGGAAAGGAAGGAGATAAGACGGGACGAGATGAGAATGAGTGAAATGAGACAGAGTGGGACAAGAAGTAAAGAAGTAATGAGATGGAATGGGAAGAAACGGGAGACGACATGACGAAATGGGATGAAACGGGACATGACGGAACGGGATGGAAAGGAATGAGACAGAATGGGACAGGACGAAAAGAACGAGACAGGACGAGATGGGTTGGAAAATGATAGAACGGAACCGAATGGGAAGGAACAGAAATGGAACTTATTCCTACAATTTTTATTTAATTACTAAGCATATGATATTTTTGAAATACAAAATTAAATTACAAAACTTGATATCTTCAAATTTTATTTTAAACATGTTAGTAATACCGATGTAAAATTCTGCGCGAAGCGCGGATTATCCCCTAGTTGTTTATAATAAAGTGAATTCATTGATAATCAGACGGTGAGTTACTGGTTCTTGAGTGGGAATCCCCGTGACATACAAGAAAACATATACAGATACAAAGAAGACGAGGTAGTTGGGGGACGATCAGACGAGGTTGTTGGAAATGGACACATAAAAGCACGAAAGAAAATCAAGGACAATCATTTATGAAAATCTTGGTATGATATCTATTTGGTTTCTCATTTATGATTCCTTTGATTGCCTTTATTATTGGGCCATGAAACAAACTTTTTTTTTGTAACTCTGGATATATCTCAGACATATAGAGGAGTTTAGACTAACCCTTGCAAGAGATGCATGCAGCTTACAGATAGACCATTTCTCTACGTATTCAAATAAGCCGAAATGGGCTTGATCAAGGCTAATAGAAACAGAGTAAAAGCTAGGTCGATCGAGTTGACAAGAAATAGAGCATAACTGGTTCAAACGAGTCAACAAAAACAAAGTAAAAACGAGCAAAAACGTAATAAAGACAAGGATAAGATTCAATGGAAGAATATAGACTCAAGGATGGGGTTTGAAAATCAGAGAGAACCTATGACTAATCAATGATGCCTTCAAATCAACATGTATCCCTTGGCCATAACAACGTTTTACATTTTCATCGGTTTCTTTTTGTTGTTGTTTTAAAAAAATATTTCTTTTAGGTTTTTGATGCATTTTTATAAATAAACTTGATTAGGTCCTGCATATATGTTTATAAGTTGGGTTTATATTTTAATGTGTTACATTTCATATAAAAAATTACAAAAAATCTCATCATTCCAGAATAAAATTGAAAACGTTGGTACGAAATTTCTAAGTAAAATTGAAATTGAGAATCAGTTTACTTTTTAATCATAGTTGCATTTGTTAAATAAATGATAAGAAAAATTTCAAAACTACATTTTTTTTGGGTGTCAATTTTCAAAACTATACCTATTATGTGTCTATTTTCAAAAGTACACTTTTTATTGAGTAAAAGAACTCTAAACCCTAAAATCTAACATTGAACCATTAAATCTAAACCCTAAACCCTAAAAGCTAAACTCTAATCAAGAATTAGTGAACCTAAATTTATATATTAAAATTAGAAAAATGTAGTTTTGAAAATTGTCATACTAGAGGTGTAGTTTTAAAAATTTACACCCTAAAATGTGTATTTTGTTAAATTTCTCTAACTGATATGAAAAACAAATTAATTTGTTATTCCTTTTATCCTTTTCTAATCTAATTTGAGGGAAAACTTTGCGGGTGCCTATACCCGATCGACTTATTAACTTGTTGATAAATTTATTTTCATATTTCTGTTTAGTCACTTAAATGTATTCTTTTTTAATCATATCTATTTCTTTTTTCTGAATTAATATTAAAAAAACTAATAAATTTATTTTCTTATTTTTGTTATTTTATCTAATCAGAAAATTTCAAAATTGGATTTAGACTATTGTAAAATTTGGCTATTGGAAATTAAAAGATTGAACCATTAGAATTCGTTCTTTTTATTATTTGATTAGTTATTTTATAATTATTTTGTTAGTTTTCCTATTCTAATATTACATTTTTTATTAATTAAATTTTATGTATTAACATGTGTCACAATCTGATCATTATTAGACACAAGTGATGATCTGGTGAGTTATAAAATTTGTACGTGGCTCTCGTTGTACGCATCCAACTTTATATAATAAGATAACAAAAATTTCAGATTTTAAAAAATATTTATCATTTCTATTGGTTTATATAATTGGAACCTCTGCAATTTGGATTGGTTTCACCTGGTTTTGCTTTTGGTTAAGATTAGGTAATTGGAGTATTGGACCTTAAACGAACAGCCATTTTTTTGGTTTTGGTTACTCCATTGCATTAGCTAGAAGAAGGTTTTGTGTGTAAATTTAAGAAGTTTATCTATCGAATAGATCGCCCCACTCTCCAGATGTTTGTGCCGAACCAAATGGGGTGTCAACCCATTCTCCCAAAAATATAAAATTTAAAAGAAAATATAACTATTATTAACCTGAAAATCTCTCTTACAAATATGTATAATAAAGTGAATTTATTGATGCTTTTATAATCTCATGCCAAATTTGTAAGCAATGCAATGGAAAATGCAATACTAGTAGAGCAAATTCTTAAAATGATAAATTTGACATAAGGTTGGAGATGCTCTTAGTTTCTTTCTGTAAGTGATCGATACACAAGAAAACAATATTTATAGAGATAAAAGTAAATATTGGCTAGATAAATATGTAATTAGATTCTCTTAGATTTAGCTTTAGCCCTTTTCCTATTCTTTTTTTTTGGGCAACTTAACTTAATTAATAAAAAAAACCAATCTCAAAGTTTTACACGTGTACAACAGATGAAGAAAAGACAAACAGAGCGTCTTTTGCAAGCCTGTCTGCACTTTGATTT
>OVBJ01002094.1:0-20583 GCA_900406535.1 Noccaea bulbosa
ACACCAGCTTCAGGAAAATCGACCAGTTCGATTTAAGTGGGCTGATTTTGTTGGTTTAAGGGAAGGAAACCCTATTTTCTTCGGGAAATCACTGTAGCCGCATCACTTTTCACGTTTTTCGAGAAAGCAAGTTCAGAGAAGAGGCAGAGGCGATTTTGGTGGTTTTTGGGAGTTTCTGGAGCAGATCTGTTGTTGTTTCTTCACCGTTCATCTCCTTTCCCTTCTTTAGTTAGATCTAAGGTGAGTGCGTGACACTAGAGATTTCGTGAATTTTCTGAGCTTAGGTTGATGTTCTTGAGTTGTTCTTCGTGTTCTTGAGTTCTGGTTGAGTTTGATTCGTTTTGGGGCCTTGAAAACCCCAGATCCGTGCTTGCCGTGAAACTGCGTCGTTTTGGAGTTTTGAGTCACGGGGCAGTGTCGAGCGACACACGTTGTGTGTCGATCGACACTGAGAGGTCCGTGTCGAGCGACACATTACTGGTGTCGATCGACACCGAACCTGGGTGACGATCAACACAGGGGTGTGTCGATCGACACTGACGTTGTTGTGCGAGTTGGTTGTTGTTTATTATTGCTGTTGCTAGTTATTGTTTATTGTTGATGTATTGTCTAGTGTTGACGTACATGGCCTGTAGGCAGGATGATCCACTCACTAAGTATTTATGATAATACTTACGCATCTCTATTCCAATGTGATGCAGGTAACGGGAATGTTCAACCGCGGAATGAGGCCGGGAGAGGATGAGGATGTTTATGATGTTTTATTGTTTAAGTTATTATTTTGCAAACCTGGTGTTTAGGTTGCTAGTTACATTATTCTTTTATTGAATTCATTGGTTGAACTGGATAATTGGTTTATTATTTATTAATTTCTTTTGAGAATTTCCGCATTGATAAATATTTAAAAAAAAAAAAAAAAAAAAACTTGGTTGTTTCACTAAGGCTTATAATTCGTCTGGGCATAACAAAGCTAAAGGAGTAAACCCAGAAACAGTTGAACAGGCTGAGGATACTTATGACCTTGATTCTCTCATTGATATACATGAAGAAAGTGAAGAAAATTCTGAGGATCAATCAGAATTGGAGAGCTATTTGAGTGAACCATGTACTTCCAGATCTGATCCCAGTTTTGATATATTATTTTGGTGGAAAAAGGCAGCATCAAGGTTTAAGATCCTTTCTCTAATGGCCAAAGATTTATTGGCTATACCTGTCTCAACCGTTGCTTCAGAGTCAGCTTTTAGCACAAGTGGTCGTGTTATTGATCCTTTCCGTAGCTCTCTTACTCCAAGAACGGTTGAAGCTTTAATTTGCACACAAGATTGGATTCGCAATGATTTTGATCAGACTTCTTTGGAAGAACAACTTGAAAATCTTGAACGTTTAGAAGATGGTATACACTACACTTGTTATCTTTCTCTTAATTATAATTGTTCATATATGAACTTACTAATTTTATTTATGAACTTACATGTTTTATTTTGTTTAACAGAGATTGTGGCTTCAAATACTTATGGAAATTTGGTCCAAGGAGTCAGCTTAACTTTGGAGAAAGAATAAAAGGTAAGAGTACTTTCTGCTTCATTAATTCTTTTAAGTTTGGAGCTTGCAATAAGAAGATAATATAGTCAACGTTATCATTTTGTTTTACATGAACAAAGGGAACTAAGAAGAACACAAAAAGCTTCATGAGTGGAAAGAAATGATGGGCTACGGATAAGAACATCAAGGAAGTTTCATGTTTCAAATGTTTTTTCTTTTGTTTTGTTTTTCTTTGCTACATTTAAGTATTTATGTTTATGAAAACTTGGATAATTGGATTTTTAAGATATATGTATGCTTGGATTGTTCATTGTTGGCTTGTTTGATTTGTACGGGGCAAGTTGTTTAGAGTATTTGCGGGTCACAAGTCAAGGCAGGTCACTTGCAAGTATATAAATTTGCAGCAAGTACTTGTAAAAACAGGTACTTGTATTTCACGGGGCAGGTACAAGTCGGTTTTTGTAAAAACTGAACGGGGCAAGGCGGGTCGCAAATAGCGAAAATACTCCGAGTACCTGCCCCGTGCCCAGGCCTAAGCCTCTCTCAAGACCTCCTGTCTCAACTCCTCATCTTTGGGCACACAAACCCGCCCACGAACCAAGATAGTCCCATTCGATGAGACCTGATACTCAGAACCAGTTGCCCGCGAAGCATCAACCAAACTCTGATCACTCTGTTGAGCAACTCTGATCCTACTGAGTAAGTCTGCCTGATCAGCTGCTTCCAAACCCAAAGGCTCCTCTGAAATAGCACAAAGCCGCAATGTACTAATCTCACTGACCAAAGACTCAACATCTCACTCTCTGGCTGAATCGCCTGTCCGCCGACTCAACGCATCTGCCACTAAGTTGGCCTTGCCCGGATGATAAACATTATCCAGGTCATAGTCTGTCAGCAACTCCACCCAACGCATCTGCCTCGCATTCATCATAGACTGAGTAAAGATATGCTGCAAACTCTTGTGATTTGTGAAGACCTGCACCGAACCACCCAAAAGATAAGACCTCCAAATCTTGAGTGCAATGACCACTGCTCCCAACTCAAGATCATGTGTAGGGCGGTTTCGCTCGCTGCCCTGCAACTGCCTCGAAGCATAGGCAATCACTCTGCCCTCCTGCATCAAGACACAGCCAAGACCAATGCCTGAACCATCTCCATACACCACATAAGGCTTCCCAATTCGATCGATTTAAACCGGAATCGAATCCGATAACCAGTGTCGATCGATACTAGTGATTCAAAAGCTTTTTACACGTTTTCTTTGAAGTGTTTGAACCTTAGACCGACTATACAACAATCAAACAAGAACATGTACAATCACTCCTAAATTCACACCTCAAAGAGCATATGTAATCCACTCCTGAATCTCTAATGTCATCCGATACCACTTCTAAAACAACTTTCTGGTTCACGGATGTTACATAATAAACAAGTATATGAAAAGTCATTTAAAAAAATAGAAAGTTTATATACGGATCTACAAAAATAAAATTACTAAATAATAGTTTTTGTACATATATAGTTTTCTTTCATACAAATATAGATTTTAGTATGAAATGAGACGAGATTGGATTGGACGGGATGAGAAGAAACATAACGGAACAGGAGGGAAATTTTGCTTACGTCTTATTATATTAAGTGACGGGATGGGACAAAAAATAACGAAAAAGGACGAGTTGCGACGTGACATAAATTTCACCTATCCCTAAATATATTTCGAGATGGGACGAAAAAATAGAAAGATCAAGATGCGACAGGACAAGACGGAAAAAAAACAGAATAAGATATAATGGGACTGGATGGGACGGAAGAGACTGGATGGAACAGACATGACAGACAGACATAACGTGATGTTTAGGAATGGACAGGACGGAAATTTTGCCTCTTTAATTATATTCAATGATGTACCCCAAAAAACATTCTGCTCACGAAAGGTGTGGAACGGTATTAGGGAGGTTAAAAGTGAAGTTCTGTGGGCTTCACTTGTATGGCATCAAGCGCGAGTTCCAAGACATGCGTTCTCAACCTGGTTGTTTACTCTGAATCGGAATCATACTCTGGATCGTCTTGTAGCTTGGGGCTGTGACTTAGAACACACTTGTCTCCTCTGTGGAGTTAGTGCGGAATCGAGGAACCATCTATTCTTCTCCTGTTCATACTCAGCGCAAATCTGGAAGGAGGTTCTCTCGAAGCTTCATTTTTATTCGCCTCCTATGGCCTGGGATTGTGTGCTTACTTGGCTCAGGGTAGCTTCAACGAGCCATGACATCTCCCAAGCTCTTTTACAGGCATGGCAAGCCTGTATTTATTAAACTTGGCTGGAAAGAAATCGTAGGTTTCATAATGGAGAAACGGTTCCGGCGGCGAGAGTCGCACAAAAGGTCATCGGTGTGGTAAAAAACAGGGCACAAAGTCTGTGCTTGCAAGACTCAAAGTGGTCGGGTCTTTTAGTATGCTGGGCTTAGTTGCAGCGTGTCCTGAGGGGAGAATGGACTATATCGATGGTTTGTTAACTGCTCTTCTCCTTTCTTTTCTTCTTCTTTTTTTTTTTTTTTTTTTTTTTTTTTTTTTTTTTTTTTTTTTTTTTTTTTTTTTTTNCTCTGTTTTTCTTTTGTTTCGTTCTAGATGAGTGGTTCATCAGGTTCCGTTGTAAAACTTTTAATTTTTTATTCAACCAAATCCTTTAACAAAAAAAAAAAAAAAAAAAAAAAAAAAAAANACAGCTATTGTTCTTGCATGCTGCCTGTCTGTTGTTGTTTTGATGTAAGTAATTTTGCAGTTCTGCATCTGTATACAGGTTTAAAAACAGAAATCAAAGGTTTTTGGCTATTTGCAGATTCTTATTAGACTATTTTTTCAATACAAGTTCAAACTATTGAGTAAAGTAATATTTGTATTATTACCTGGAGAAAATGGTTGTTTATCGGGAGCGGAAAACTCAATTACGCGATGTGGGGAAATGGAGATTACGGCAGGGTAGGTCTCAGAAACTAAGATTCCCAATGGAACCTATGTTTGCTCTGCCTTGAGTGATCACAACATTAGCACTCTCGCTTGCAGCGAAGCTCACACTCTTTTCCTCCCGGTGATTTCTTCATCTCTGACCTGCTTAATGGCACTGATTCTCCGAGAATGTCTTACAGGTTGCTTTTCACTCTAACAAAAATATATCAAAATGTAAAACTTCTTCGACGTTGCTTTGTTTAATTCTATTGTTCTGTTTTCCTAATCATATATTTTAATTTATAAAATCACATTAAATATGTTTATATTTTGGGAGAGAGAGAAAGAATTGTAAGCCTAATGCTGTATTGCATTAAAAATATAAAATTCAAACTAGCATATTAATCTAACATAAGTAATGAAGAATTGTAAGCCTAATGTTGTATTGCATTTAAAATATCAAATTGAAACTAACATATTAATCTAACATAAATAATGACAAAGAATTTATAAAAACTAACCCGCGCAGAACGGCCTCTAGTTCTATTTTAAAATATCTATCTAGATAGATATATGTAAATGGATATGACTACTGTTAAGAATATTTATGGGAAATTTGGCAAAAAAGGAATCAAAAAGCTCTCCTTTTGTCCATATAACATTTTTTATCATATTTTGTCCTAATACACTTTATAATGCTAAATTTGCCAAACTTAACCTTTAAAATAGAGTTAGTATATTTTTAACAGATACAGAAATCATAATAATTTTTTGTAAAATAAAATAACAAAGAAAAAAAGGGAAAGTTAGATTAATATTCTCAAAACAAATTCTAATTTGAAAACTAATCATTGTTTTTAAAATTAACCTTTTTAATAAGTGAAAAAAATAATAAAATCATTATCAGTTTTTTTAATTAATAATGAGGAATAACAATTTTTAATTAAAATTTAGAGGAAAATCTTAAATTTATATTAAATAATAGTTTAGATTTTAGATGTATCAGAAAGATAGATTTTTGAAAGACAAGAAAATATATTTCAATAGATAGTTGTACTTGGATATACATATATTATTTACAAAATATAGTAAAATTTATCATCAATATCAATCAAACTCTTTAAATAACATATTGAAGATTTTTTTTTCTTCTTCTTCTTTTTATTTTAATAAAATAAAAATAACTGTTTAGAATTATTTTTAGAATAATAGGAAAATAAGTTTTCACTGAAATAATTTTAAAATAACATAAACAAAACTGTTAGATTTGAAAAGATTTTAAAATATTTACTTTCCATATTCCACTAGATATTCACAGATTTTCGCAGAAAATTTATTTCTACGGTTGGTAGAATTTAGTGTTACTTCTAGAATATACATTCTACGAACCGTAGAATCTTGATTATTTTAAGAATGTGCACTCTACGGATGGTAAAGATATGTGAAATTGTCAGACAACATTTTCTAATTAACCGTAGAAAATATGAAAACCGTAGAATGTCTTTTCTACGAATGGTAGAACTTTGAACTTATGTCAGAAAGCATTTTCTGCCACTGGTAGAAACGTGAACATAAGTTAGACTTCATGTTCTACGACTAGTAGACTATTGAAGATAAGGTAGAAATCATATTCTTATGTCAGTAGAAAAGAGAGCAACAAGTAGAATATGAATTCTACTTTGCAAATTTGAAAAGGTATAAATTTTAAAAAACTTATGTTTAACACATTTTTTATTTTTTAAAAAAATAACATAACATTCTCCATATTATTCTATACTTGTTAAAGATTTTTTTTTTTTACAAAAGTCATTTAAAAACATTTATTTCATTACTAAAAGGGTAATAAAGTCAAAAAGTGGTAAATATCAAAAAAAAAAATATTAGAACAAAAATAGAGTTTTTTAGACTATATTTACAAATTTCCCAATATTTATTGCCGGAATCAATTGGTAAAAACATTAATTTATGAATTTAGGGGAAAAAACCCATCAATTTATGATTTTGACACGAAAATGTGAATGAACTTTTCAGGTTTCATTAAACCAAACCAGTCAGCGTTTTGACTAACCGGTCAATCAAACCCTCAATTTCGATCCTCGAAGAGATTATAAACCAATAGGTAACTGCTTAATTGATGGTTTGATATCATACGTGAATTTGACGATCATGGTTACTTCTAAAATTGGCCAACACAATTTCAATCTGTTCAATTTCAACTCGAAAATTAAGATGTGTAATCGTGATATTTACAGAGCTATTCTACGCTACAACACATAGCATAAAAGTTAACTGGTTTATTAAAGGGTTTTGTGCAAAAAAAATCTCAAACTATATTATTTTTGCAAAAAAAGCCTTCACTTCAAAAAAATGTAAGTCAAACCATCCACCTTTAAAGTCACACGCAAAATAAACCCCCAACTATATTGATGACATCATCCAAAAAAAACAGCGTTTTAAATAGGTCTAAGACTTCGGGTTTCAGTTCGGGTTCGGATCGAATTTTTTGGGTTTCAGGTTTTCGGATTTAATGATATAGAAACCGTTCGAATTTTTTAAAGTTTTGGTTCGGATTTTTTCGGATTTGGTTCGGGTCATTTCGTGTTTTGAAAGTTTTTTTTCGAAATTTTTGGATTTGAGATATACAAACTGTTTGGATTTTTAAAACTAAATGTAAACCTAAACCGAACCCAAATCAAAAATTTAAAAAATCCAAATGGTTTTTATATCTCAAACCCGAAAAATCGGAAACCCAAAAAACTCGGAAAAAAAAACTTAGAAAAACCCCAAAAACCCGAACCAAATCCGAAAAAATCCGAACCGAATCCGAACCGAAACTTTAAAAAGTCCGAACGGTTTCTATATCATTAAATCCGAAAACTTGAAACCCAAAAAATTCGATCTGAAACCCGAAGTCTCAGGCCTATTTAAAACGCTATTTTTTTTTGGATGATGTCATCGATATAGTTGGGGGTTTATTTTGCGTGTGACTTTATGGATGGTTTGACTTGCATTTTTTTGTGGTGAGGATTTTTCTTGTAAAAATAATATAGTTTGGGGTTTTTTTTTCACAAAACCCTTTATTAAACCAAGTAAACCACATTTAATTCAGGTGCTATAAGTATATATGTCGGTTTCAAGTAAGAAAAATGATCACCACAAAAGCTAGGAGAGATAAAGGCCCAATAGGCCCATAGTTATCTTCCGGAACAAACTTGGCCTAAGCCCATTTAGTTCTATCAAAGCACCGTCTCGTATATAAAAATCTCATTTCCTTTCTCTACAAAACTCCCAGAAATCTCTCTCTCCATCAATCTAGTACCTACCAAGTAACGCACTGTGTAAATCGACAACTGAAACCAACGAGCAAGCTTTGATTCGATTCGATTCGATACGATGGCGAGCATTAGCAACGAGCCAGAGCACGAGCACAGAGACGAGGAAGAGTCCGGAGCCAACGAGGATGAAGACACCGGCGCTCAAGTTGCTCCGATCGTTAGGCTCGAAGAAGTCGCCGTCACCACCGGTGAAGAAGACGAAGATACCATCCTCGATCTGTACGTATATCCCATCATCGCTTGATCTAATCGTACTGGATCTGATCGTTTCCGTAGCTTCTCTTAAGTTCTAGGGTTTAGATTTTTTCGATGCGAGATTGTTTGATTTTGGGTTTTTTGTTTTGCGTAATCTGTTAGGAAATCGAAGCTGTATCGGTTCGATAAAGATGGGGCTCAGTGGAAGGAGAGAGGAGCTGGTACTTTAAAGTTCTTAAAGCGTAAGGATTCTGGGAAGATTCGTCTCGTTATGAGGCAATCGAAAACTCTGAAGATCTGTGCTAATCATCTCGGTAACAACGTCGCTTCTGGATCTGAATTTTTTTTTGGTAAATATACACTTTTCCACTCGTTTGATCCTTCTCCTCTTGGGGAATCTTTCTGCAGTTACTTCGGGGATGAGTGTTCAGGAACACGCTGGGAACGACAGGTCTTGTGTGTGGCACGCTCGTGATTTCTCGGATGGTGAATTGAAGGACGAGCTTTTCTGTATCCGCTTCGCATCAGTTGAGAGTGAGTCTTAATCTCTATATTTGTGTACTCTGTATTGTATCTCATTAGCTGATTGTTGCTTACTCACTGATCCGTCTAGTGTTTTTTTCACCGGAAGGTTCTTGAACTTGGTGATAATGCCATATGAGTATCATGTTTTGGTTGTTCTCAAAGCTTATATCTTTAGACCTGTTAATTGTTTGTATCAGTTTCCATTGCACAATTTAACATGCCCGTCTTGTTATCATGGTTGTTAATTGGTTGTTACTTGATGAATGATGATAATCAAACTGGATGAAGTTGGTTAGCTGTATATGATCTGGAATAGAGAGGAAAGCATCCCAGTGCTCTAGTGTTGAGCTATTGATCCTGTAAAAGTTCATTGTAGAGCTGCATAATTAACTAAAGTCTTGTTTTTTTTACCTTGATCAGACTGCAAAGCATTTATGCAAAAGTTCAAGGAAGTTGCTGAATCTGTAGAAGAGAAAGAAGAGAGCAAAGACGAAGCCTCTGATACCGCTGGTCTACTTGAGAAGTTAACAGTGGAAGAGAAGAAAACCGAGGAGAAACCAGTGGAGAAGGTAGAGAAAGCTGTTGAAGAAAAGAAAACTGAGGAGTCTGTTCCCTCGACTTAAGATGCATACAAACACAAGGCCGAGGTAATCGATTTGCCTGATTGTGTTTTGAATCCGTCGGAGACTTGGCTTTTTTTTTTTTTTTTTTCTTATTTAAATTGATACATGTTTTTGTCAGTGTCATATTCATTTTGCTGAGTCGTGTTTGAGTCTACATGTTTTAAGTGTCACAAAAGTGTCTCAGGTGACTATTTGCATATTGCGAGATTTGGAGGGTTCATTATCAGGAAAAGTTATCCCCTTTTTTTTGGTTGTTTTGATTCTACAAAAATGTATGCATTGGATTGTGTTTTTTTTGTTAAACAAGTCATTTTACATCGCATTAGTGTCTTGCGTCAAGTGAATTAAGCCTTGCTTGAGTACGGTTAGTTTCCACAGAAACAGATCATCTCAATAGTACCGAGCGTTCTCTGCATCTGGGTTGCAATATTTCTAATAGGCTCGGGACTTTTACCCGACCTGAACAAACTTGAACCGAAATTTAAAAATATCCAATTAATTTTTATAAATCTGAAACCCAAAAAATCTGAAAAAAAAAAAAACTTGAAAATTCCGGAAAAATTCAAATTTAGCTGAACCAAAAACTGTTAAGGTTTCATGTATAATCATAAAACCGACCTGAACCCATAAAAATTTTAACCGAATTCAAACCAAAATTCAAACAAAAAAAATGAACAGTTTTTATATCTATAAATTTGATCCAATCTCAGGCCTAGTTTCTAAGATGAAAACATGTCCAATAATGATCAATTAAAAGAAAAAGGTTGTTGTGCTTCTTCGGAATTTTGATAGTTGTGGTTAGGGCTGGGACTTCGGGTATTCAGGTTGGGTATGGGTAGGTTTTATTCGGATACGGGTATTTCGGGTACCTGAAATTTATACCCATGCAAAACACGCTTGTTTTTCGGATAGGTTTCGGGTCGGGTCTTTTCGGGAACGGGTATATTTGGGTATCAGGTTTCATACCCATTTATTACCCAAAAATATTTGGGTATCAATCGGTTCGGGTCGGTTTAGGTATATTATACCCGATAGTACTCGAAATGTACCCAAAGAACCAAAATTTTATCCGAAAGCCTAAAAATATATCCGAAAATCCAAAAATATATTCAAAGTTCTTGAAAAATTATTCACAAAAACTCCAAAAATATCTGAAAATCCGAAAAATAGTTAGAAAAATAAAACAAAATTGTAATATATCCAAAAATTCATAGAAATATTAAAAAAAAAAAAGAAATATTACTTATAATTCGGGTAATTCGAGTAACCTATTTGGGTATCGGTTTGTTTTGGCTATTACCCGATACCCACAGATATTCAAATATTTTACCCATCAGGTAAATTGGCTTATATTGGGTCGGTTCGGTTTCGGGTATTTCGGGTCAGTACGGGTACGGGTAGGCCTGGACACAAGTATCCGTTACTTGTTCAAAACCCGTGATCCGCCCCGTATCCGCCTTGTCAAGGCAAGTACCCGTTTAGAACAAGTCGGGTAACAAGTCGGAAAATGTTATTATTTGCAATTAAGGGGCAAATATCAAGTCATAATTTTTATGCTGATATTTGCCACCGTTTTGATCCGTCCCGTTTAATATTATTTAAAATTGAAATATATAACCCAAATGTTTATTAAACCCAAGCCCATAATAATTATTTTCAGATTTTTTAACTTTGATTTTTTCTAAACCCATCAAATATAGTCCAATAACACAACAAATCTAAAAAGGCGGGGCGGGGGGGTTATTTGCAAATACTTAATTTTTTACCAAGTATTTGCAAGTGCAAGTACTTGTACGGGGCGGGCAGGTCACGGGTCGGTTTTAAAAAAAAATCGAGAGGGGCAAGGCGGGTCGCAAATATAGCAAATATTGCAAGTATCTGTCCTGCGTTCACCCCTAGGTACGGGTATTCGGGTATGGATAAATAATACCAGGTCTAGTTGTGGTATGTATGTCAGTATGTCTTAGTCATTTGTCAGTAAAATAGTAAAAGTGACCGCTTTAGATTTGTGGATAAGATCAGAAGACTCTTTGCATTACGTAGATCAAGTCTCTCTCTCTCTCTCTCGGTCTTTTCATTTTTGCGTTGTATTGCAATGGGACAAATTATGATTCAGGTTGGGTCATGTGTCACAGTAGTTGACCGGACCCACCTTTGGACGATTGGCTTTGATCGGAGTTTTACTAAACTGGATCCCGAAATTAGGAACCCATTAATGCATATGACGCTGATTTCTCACCAGCAGGCCTTTTAAGTTTTAAACCATGGACTGTCTTTTCTTCTCTCTCTCTTCTCTCTCTCTCCATCTTTTCTTAGGCATATACATCTTGATGTTCTTTTTTCCACTGTGTTTAGTGTTAATTTCTGTTTAAATATATCACTCTTTTCCCAAAATATCTAGAAAATTTGTTTACTAAACTTAAAAAAAAAAATCTGAAAATTAAAGTTCTAACATGACTTCCTTGGCATCTCTTCCATCATATTAATCCCAAAAACATATGTGAAGTATTATTATCAGTATCGAACCTACTAAAGAGTAACAAAAACTAATTTTAAACTTTCATACTATTTACAATTTACAAAGTTTGAACTACTTATTGGAGAAAGTTGGAGAACAAGATGTGTGGTAGTTTTGAATCGTGGATCCGCAAAATATACGTATTTCTTTCCAAGATATTTCCAATTCTACTCATGTGAAAAAGTTATGGGTCTAGGAGATAGTGTGATAAGGAAAATGGGACAGTGCAAGGCCGACCGATATGTTAGTGTGAATTCGAAGAAAATAACCCGCGAAGTTTGTTGTGGTGTGTGTCGTTCTTCGTCAAAACACACCAGGGCCAGAATCGAGGTTTAGTGGTAAACCATTAATTTATTTTTCTAATCTATGCAAACCAACTTAAAATGAAACGGAGAAAGTATTATGGAACTTTAGAATTAAAATTAAGTCTCCTGCTCATAATATAGATTCAATTATGGAACAAAGACAACGATTAAGTACAATCTCGCACTAAACTCAATACAGCCAAACGAAAAGTAAGTTTGCAATGTTTGAAACATAAACTAGGATTAAGTACAATCTTTTGTAAATCATGTTAGACTGTACTTAACCACTTATGGTATATCCTTACCATCTTGCTTATTTACTGTTTTTTTTTAATCCCGAAATGCCTCGCAGTTATAGTGGGAACTGGGAAAGTTAGCTAGAAGATGATCAATTACAACATATATCTCTGGTAGATTTTATGTAGACGAATTTCTATACCAAGTGTGGTATGAAACAAACTCAATATACCAGTGACGAGGAACTGTAAGTTGATATTTCTCTAAAACAAAACCCAAACGATCGAGTAACCTATTGGGAATAAATCTTTTGTACTGAACTCGAATTCTTTTTTTGTAACTCAAATTATTTAGTTACAGAGTTCTGAGAACCTTCCTATGAGGTTTATAGGATCCAACTATCCTCCAAGTACATATACTCAAGGTAGCAAAACTAGAAACTTCATAGAAACATCATACACAACTTGCAAGTTTCAACACAATACATTTAATCAAAGGGACGCGTTTGTTCTTTTTTTTTTTCTGTCTACTTGTACTTTTAAAATTTATTATTAATTTACTACACCTTTTTACTCAGGCTATCGTACTTGTTCTTGCCCATTTATTTATTTTCTAATATCCTTTTGTTTGTTTTTGGGGGTGTAATTATTCCGATTCACTTTACATATGCATGTACTATGAGATTTTTTTCAAAAAAGATGGTACGGATGGACCCCACAAAATGACAAGACACTTAAAGATTTGGTTGTTGAGAGACGGAGTGTCTGATTTATATTATTATAACATACTTATATTTTCTTAAATTATTCCCAACCGTGTGCATGCATATGTCCTTACGTTTTGATGTGAAATCTAAATTATTGAAGTTGTAGCAGCGGTGTGAATACGACAAAAGTAAAATGTGCCATCACCACGAATCAATCAGGAAATTTTACCAACATTATAAGAACCATTTGATCACTATTCACTTGCTTTCTCGTAAAATGTACAAATCAACATATCGCAAAAATTCACTTATTTATCTATGGATTCTACAGTATGTAAGTGTAAACTCAATAAGGATATCGATCACAAAAACTTTTGCCAACTTCATAAACTACTATTTGTATTGGAAGACTAATTTATTTTGTTGGTTTCCGATTGATTTATCATTTTGTTTTTTTAAACCGTTGAAGTTTCAGCCATTTGACTCATAATTTTTCTTGGATTCGGATTCAGCATTTGGGTCATATATTATAATACACATTTGTTCCAAATGTAATTTGAACATTGAACACAAACAAACCAACCCTCTACTACCACTAGGGCCACCAGCTCTTTGGTTGATTTATCATATTGTTTTAGGCTCTTTCATATATAATCATGCCCCTGCACAAAAGTTTAGATCAACACAATAGCGTTTGCCTCTAGTACCATGATGAATTGTGATTGGTCCAAATCTTCACCAACTCCTATCAAAACACAATTGATCATTTTGTATATGGTATTGTTTTACCAAAGTAATTTAGAAAACAAAACTGAGTTTTTCTTTTTTTGGAAAATGATATTCCTGTTTTATAATATAAGCAGTTTTGTAAGTTTATTTTGTTTTCATATTGAAATTTTACTTTATCGGGTATATTGGTTGACTGATTATAAAAATTGAGAAAAAAAAATTATATGACGAATATCATATCTTTGATAAATCACGGAGTAAATAACTCAAAAATAAAACTAAACCAAAACAATAATTTTGATGAAACAGACGGACATGTACTCAAACGTTTACATCAAAAAGTACCATGTCACTTCCGGTATTCTTAGAATATCACAGTTTGAAAAACATCATACAACTTTGAGTAATAATTGTGCGGAAAAGTAAAACGCAAAAGCTAACATGTTGGACACATAAAGAAAAACTTTCTAATACGCAGCCAAGAGCATCAATGTGATCCCAATTGAGTTTATGCTTTTTTGTTTGAAAAAAGAAAATAGCAAAAGATGAAGAGTATCCTAGCATTGTTAAAAACTTGTAAAGAGATTAATGCTAGAGTACCAACAATTGACAGTGAGATTAAACAATTGGTTTAACTATTCATTGTCACAACTTTCAGACTTATTTATGATCGACTAACAGATGTTGTGGATGGTAAGTTGACAACATGCTCAAAATTTTGGATTTAGTGGATGTTGAAATATCATTGTCGTCATTGGAGACGGCTATCCGAGAAACCGATGAAGACCTTAAAAAGTTCGTGGACATGAAATATTTTGGCAAAACCTGATAGATCTGTAATTAAGTGTTGGAAGGAATTTCTGCAACTAACTTGCTTTTCGATTTCAAGGAAATGTATAATTAAGGAAACTGCGTCACACTGACTGTTTAAAATGGTAGTTCGTTTTTTGTTTTTTTTTAGTTTTATTGAGCATCTTTTTGTATGAATATCTTATTTGTTATGCAAATCTAGCCGATTACATTTGCTTTGAATAAGAAAAAAAAGTTTGGGACTTATTTGTAGTTCTATTTTCACCAGAAGACTAATCAGATCTAAGAAACTATTCACTGTCTTGTTGTTGTAATTTTCTGGCATATTTGTGAAGGTATGATTATGGAATATTAGTTACATTTTGATCTAATACTTAAATTAGAATAAAGTTGACAGTTGAGCAATGGTTATAGCTATGCAGCAATGTTTTAAAAACCGGACTAGAAGCCGAACCAGATAAATATTTAGGTCATAGTTCAATTTGGTTCGACCACATCAAATCCGGTTCACAAAATTTATGAATTAATTTATAAATATAATAATTTAAAAATAAAGTATAATTATAATAGTATTGAAAAAGATTAAACTAAAACCAAAATTTTAAAATAAGTAGTAATATAACATATCATAAATATTAAAAGTGAAAAATTAAAAAAGAAATGTAAATATGATTAAAATTGTTTTTTGTTTTTTTAACCAGGGTCAACTGGTTCATTTGGTTCATGGGGTTTTGGCAGTTTTTAAGTTTCTAATGATTTTTATCCGGTTTTAAAATTTATAAGTTTTTATAAAAAAAACCAACCTGGCCACATGTCCGGTTCATGGTCGAATCTGGTCTAACCACCGGGTCGGTAAACATTGCTATGCAGTGAAATTCTTATAGTGAACGCCACTATATTAATCAGTCTTCGAGTGGAGTAGCTATATCGAACATGAAGATGTAACTGGATTGACGCAGATTGTGAATTAGTCAGGAAGTTCATCAAGACGTATGGACAGACTTGTAGCAAAGCTAAGTGGAGCTTAACGGAGCTAAAGGAGAGTTGATGAGCTGGATGCTAGCTTGTAGCGGATTAGGACGAATCCAGAAGAGGCGGTAGCTGAGCTGGATGAGGAGTATTGAAGCTATCAAGACAATTATAATATTTCATTTTCTTAGAGAAAAATAAGGAAGGAAATATTCTCTTGGAGATTTGGAGTAATCACCAAGGCAGAAACCTTGTAGGGTTTCGTGGCATGCCTATTGTGGATAAATAGGGTGCTCTGGCTGCTTGTAGGCGGTATCATAAATATTGAGAGCTTTAGACTTTGGGTTTAGGTCATCTTGTAAGAGAGCTAGGACAAAGGGTTAGAGCTTGAGAGGTTCGAAGATCGTGGATAGATCTAAGAACAGAGTGTTACTAGAGCAATCAAATCGTGGATAGATTGTGATTGTCGAATTCGTTTAAGCATACTTGTAAGTTAACTTAAAGAGTTTCCAGTAATATATTTTCTTTGTAGAGAAATCCCTTGTGTCAATTTGTGATCTACTTCTGCATCAATAGCCCTTGGTTTTTCAATTGGTATCAGAGCAAGTCACCTTGTGTGTATTGCTATAGCAGGTGAGATCTTGCGGAATGGAGGGCTATCATCCGGACTTCGTTGGAGGTTCAAAGGTGATACTTGATGCTGGAAATTATGGATATTGGAAATCCAGGATGAGAGCAAACATCCAAGCTATTGACGAAATAGCATGGAATATGGTTGAAGCTGGATGGAAAGCTCCTACGGTTACGGTGGAAGGAGTCACCACTACCGTTCCTCGAGAACGCTGGAATGCTAGTCAGCGTGACGAGTACAAGTTCAATGCCAGAGCTTTGTCATAGATTCATGCGAGTGTATCACAGAAACAGTTCGAGTTGATTCAAGGCTGTGTACGAGCTAAGGAGGCATGGGACATCCTTCAAGTCCACTTTGAAGGAACAACTCAAGTTCAAAGTTCGAGAAAAGATTTGTTGGCAAAAAAGTTTGAAAACTTGACGATGGATGAACACGAATCAGTTGCAGATTTCAGCTCGAGACTAAGCTCCTTAGTCCAAGAGTCTCGAACTTTGGGGAAGATTTACAAGGATACTAAGTTAGTGAAGAAACTCCTAAGGTGTCTTCCATCAAAGTTTACACCCTACAAGGCTGGTCTAAGTGCGAATCCTACTTCAGAAGGCATTACTTATGATGAGATGGTTGGAAAACTGCTTATTCATGAGCAGGAGCTAGGAGGAATTAGGAAGACTAAAGGCATCGCACTTATGTCAGTTGAAAAGCAGTCTAAAGCAGAAGCTGAAGAAAATAGCATCAGCCTTTTGGTGCGACGTTTTGACAGAGTTCTGAAGAAATTTGAGACAGGGAAGAACACCTCTCGCAGCAGCAATGAGAAGAAACCTATGACAAGAACAAGAGAAGCGAAGGCCGATGCACAATGTCATGAGTGCAAAGGTTTTGGGCACTTCAAGACTGAATGTCCTACAGTAAAAAGGAGAAGTATCACTTGCTACAAGTGTAAAGGCATTGGACACACACAGCAAGAATGTGAGTATGACAAAAGATTTGGAAAATCCATGATTGGTGTTGCTGATGAAGAATCTGAAGAAGAAGATGAAGAAACAAGTAATTTTGTAGCCTTTGCCGGGATCACCGAGATCGACAATGGTTCAAAGCTAACAGAATCAGATCTTGACGACTCATCCTCTGAAGGAGAATCTGAAATTGACATCCATGAAAGCTATAAAGAAGTGCGTGATGCTTTGGTACAAGCTGGGAAATAAAATCTTGATCTCAAAAAGGAGAATGCTCGTCTCGAATTACAGGTTGACGAACTTCAGAAAGCACTACAATCTGAAAAGAATCTCAACATGGATAATCTTAATGTCATGTTGGAAATGATAGAAGCCGTCAAGAGAGCAGATGACATCACCAAAGAGTACTTTCTTGAAAAAGAAACCTCTAGAAATCTACAGGCTGAATTGGATCAATATAGTAAGCAACTTAAGATGTTGACTGGTACTAAAGAACTAGACAATATTCTGAGTCTGGGACGTGTAGGGAAGTCAAATCTTGGACTAGGGTACTCTGTTAATTGTGGAACAACTAGTGAAACAATCAAGTTTGTATCTGGAGGTATAGCTCAAGATGTTCTTCAGACAGACACTAAGTCATCAGCACAGAAGCTTGATCACATTCTCAGAAGTGGAAATCGAGGAAAGAGCACCACTGGATTAGGATATAGCACGCAGCGAACGGGCATTACCAGAGGAACACATCATCACACTAGGAAACGTCAAGGAAAGGAGTGCTATTTCTGTGGAATTGTAGGACACATCAAGGCATTCTGCAACAGGTTTTGGGCTAAGGTTGATCATGCTTGGAAACGAGGACGCTACTACTGGAATCATAGCCTGAATCAAGTCTTCATCAGAAAGACTGATCTGTATCAAAATCCTGCTCGACGCACATTAACAAGTAGTTCAAGACAGCATGTTTACTCCAACATGGCACTACTTGAAGAAATCGACGAGGCTGACAACACTGGACCTTGGTATTTTGATAGTGGATGCTCCAGACACATGACAGGTGTGAAAGAAAAACTGCAAGAAGTGAAGAAGATTAAAGGAGGAAAGGTCACTTTTGGATGTGAAACCAAAGGAATGATTCAAGGTAAAGGACGAACATCCGAGGAGCAACCAAAACTTATGAATGTCTATCTTGTTCAAGGTCTGAAGTCAAATTTAATTAGTGTCAGCCAACTTTGTGATGAAGGTTTAACTGTTTGGTTTAACAAGATAGAATGCAAGGCCATTGACTCTGACAGAAAAACAGTACTACGAGGAGTTCGTTCAGGCAACAATTGCTACATGTGGGATCAATCTGTGAAATGCTTAAGTGTTCGAGATGATGTTGAATTGTGGCACAAGCGTTTAGGACACATGAATGTCTGTCATCTTACCAACCTGGTGAATAAGGAGATTGTGCGTGGTGTTCCAAAGTTGAAGGGATGTGAGAAACTCGTGTGTGGTCCTTGTAACCAAGGAAAACAAATAAAAGTTCAGCACAAGAAGGTGCCCGATATACAATCTGCGAGTGTTCTGGATCTAGTGCACATGGATTTAATGGGACCAGTGCAAGTAGAGAGCATTGGAGGAAAGCGCTATGTCTTTGTTCTAATAGATGATTACTCGCGATACACTTGGGTGCGCTTCATTCGTGACAAATCTGATATTGTGGACAGTTTCAAGATTTGGGCTCTTCAAGTTATCACTAAGAAAGGAAGCCTCAAACGCATACGCAGTGATCATGGGGGAGAATTTCAGAATGAATTTATGACTAAGTTCTGCAATGAACAGGGCATAACTCACCAATTCTCGGCACCTAGAACACCACAGATGAATGGAGTATTTGAGCGAAGGAATAGACACTTCAGGAGATGGCGCGAGCAATGATCCATGGAGGAAACATTCCAGTGAAGTTCTGGGCTGAAGCAATTAACACAGCATGCTACATCATAAATCGTGTCTACATGAGAAAGGCTTTGGTTAAAACTCCCTATGAATTATGGAAAGGGAAAACACCTAACTTAAGCTACTTTCGTGTTTTTGGATGCAGGTGTTTTATTCTGAATGACAAAGATCAGCTTGGAAAGTTCGACTCAAGGAGTGATGAAGGTATATTTTAGGGTTATTCAGGCAACAGTTCAGCTTTTAGAGTGTTCAACCTTAGGTCAAAGATGATCATGGAATCCGTCAATGTGGTCTTTGATGATCGATCAATTGCAGCTATGGGAGATTCTCCAATCATTCATGAACCAGAACCCAAAGAAACAGAGATAGAAGTAGAGGAGATCCGTAAAGATAAAGAAGAGGATCAAGAGGAAGTCCCTGACACAGTTCCTGATGTAGGTCTCCCAGTGATACAAGTTCACAAAAATCACTCATCAAGTGATCTGATTGGAGATGTGACTGAAGGACGGAAAACAAGAGGAATCAAGCTGAACTTCAAGCAAATGGTCAGTATGGCAATTATTCAGTTCGAATGTTTTGTCTCTGTCATAGAACCTCGAAATCATCTTGAAGCACTTGAAGATGCGGATTGGATCATCTCCATGGAAGAAGAACTCGAGGAGTTTGTAAGGAATGATGTTTGGGAATTGGTGCCACTACCAGATGGTGTGAATTTAGTAGGCACAAAGTGGATCTTCAAGAACAAGACAGATGATGCTGGAAGTATTGTTCGAAACAAGTCAAGACTTGTTACGCAAGGATACTCACAAGTTGAAAGAGTCGACTTTGACGAAACGTTTGCCCCTGTAGCTCGCCTTGAGTCTATCAGACTGTTTATAGGCGTGGCTTGCATACTGAACTTCAAGGTACATCAATGGATGTAAAGAGTGCCTTTTTGAATGGCATTCTACAAGAGGAAGTATATGTAGCTCAACCGAAGGGGTTTGAAGATCCTACACATCCTGACTATGTGTACAAGCTTAAGAAAGCTCTCTATGGACTGAAACAAGCTCCAAGAGCTTGGTATGAACACCTGACGAAGTTTCTGCTTGACACAGGTTATGTCAGAGGAACTGTGGATAAGACCTTGTTCATTCTTGAGAAGGAAGATAATATGATGATGGTGCAGATCTACGTAGATGATATCATCTTTGGAGGAACTTCAGAAAAGCTGGTGGAAAACTTCGTGAAAAGTATGACTAAGGAGTTTAAGATGAGTATGGTTGGGAGAATTGAAGTACTTTCTTGGACTTCAAGTAGATCAAACTGAGAAATGAATTTTTATCTCTCAAAGCACGTATGCCAAGAATCTGTTGGTGAAGTTTGGTCTCGAAAAGTGCAAGGAGGCAAGAACACCAGTGAGCACCACCACTAAGATTGGAAAGGATGAACATGGAGAAGATGTTGATGTGAAGCTCTACAGGGGAATGATTGGAAGCTTGCTCTATCTTACAGCAAGTCGACCAGACTTATGCTTCAGCGTCGGTGAGTGTGCTCGTTATCAGGGTAAACCAAAACAGTCCCATCTTCAAGTGGTGAAGAAGATCTTGAGGTACGTCAAGGGAACTGTCAATCTGGGGATCTT
>OVBJ01002095.1:0-20573 GCA_900406535.1 Noccaea bulbosa
TTGGTACTATTTTGACACAGAATCGGGATCGACATTGTTTGGTGCTAGTAAGCTGCGGCGGGGCTTATGCCCATTGCAAACGGAACTGGAAGCTTTGGTGTGGGCTATGCAAAGTATGCTGGTCCAAAATAAGCGGCGTATGAATTTTCAAACGGACTGTGCTGATCTGGTAAAGATGGTGTCTACACCTGCCGAGTGGCCGACATTTGAGATTCTACTAGAAGAGGTGGAAAGGTGCAGGAAAAAGTTCCAGACGTTCTCCATCGCTCATATCCCAAGGACGAAAAACATGAAGGCAGACAAGCTAGCACGGAGTGCTCGAGATCAGCCTTATGATGTGTATTATGTAAACTCTGTTCCACCGGTCTCCTTCCCCGAACCGATGTAGGAACATAGGCTGTTGACAAATAAAAAAAAAAAAAAAAAATTGTTAACTTGATAATATAAAATATATCAAGTTATTATAACATATATAAACCTTATCTTATTAAAATCCCAAATTTTTTCTGAATAATTATTTAAAGTTTTCTAATCCATAAAATATTTAGAATCTAATTTGGATGTTACAGAAAAATAAATTACACAAAAATAGAAAGAGGGCAAAGCATTCAAGATTCAAGAAAGGAGTTTTTGGTCATTTTATTACCCAAACAGTATAGTTAACTATACTATATGGTCAACTTTCTCTATTACCTAAATACGGTCGTATTCTTTCCTTTTTACCTCATTGTATCTTAAATTTATTGTTTTTGGGCAAATTTAATGCATTACTATGTATATTATTTATATGTTATATTATTGTTTCAAAAATGTTATACACATTAACTAAATATAGTTAGAGGGTTAGGCAAAAATATCGTATCGTCCTGTCCCATCTCGTCCTATTTCGTTCTTTTTCATCATGTACATTATGTCCCGTCCTGTCTGTCCTATCTGTCCAGTCCTGTCTGTCCTATCTGTCCCGTCCCATCCAGTCCAGTCCTATCATATCCCATATGTTCCTTTCCGTTTTGTCATGTCTCATCTCATTCCTTCTGTTTCTTTCCGTCCTGTCCCTAAATATAATTAGGATAGGCAAAATTTTCGTCCAAGCACATCCCGTCCCATTCCGTTTCTTTTCATTTTCTGCCATGTTCGTCATGTCCGCTCTGTCCTTTTTTTTTGTCATCTGAATTTTTATTTGAACCAAACTTGATTACAAAGCCCAAAAGAGGGAAGCCAGGTGAAATTAACTTGCAAAACCAAAGATTAAACTAAACCACAATCAATAAAGCTGAAAAAGAACCAAGCAAAATCGGTCTAAAAACGATGGAAACAAAGCTGCAACCAAGGACGAACGGATCATCGAAACCAACCTTCAACGCTTCTAGAGAACCTTCCCAATAAACTATACCAGAGATGCCTCAGCCAAACAACGGTATCAAAAACCTCCTTACAAACGCACAAACTACCTCACAACTCAGGAAACCAACCTTCATAACCCGGCAAGACAATCTGACTCTTCCGGGTGCGGTGATGTCGGAAGCAAACGACTGGAGAGCACCTAGATAGAAGCGGCCATGGAAAAAAGAGCTCTCGATCAGAACGTGAGGCAGCGGTAAGAAGCGACGATCCAAGCCGGATATCACTGAAATCCAACAAGCGAGACCAGGATAGATCGATCCGGCGAAGACCCAACCACAAAGCAAACTCCACAAAAGCACAAAGAAGAATGGGCGACAGCGCGAGAACCGAGGAAGAGAAAAACCAGATCTGGCTCAAAGAACATGGGCGAGAAAAGACGGTGGGGGAAGCAACACCGACGATCTTGAAGATCCGATACCACCAGTCTCAGGAGCACCAGGATTCGGTCAGATCTGGAAGCTTAGACCAAAGAAGCAATGGAACCAACTTCAAACCTTAACAACCTGGGCATAAAAGACATAAAGGAACAAGCCAAGAAAAAAGCAAAAGCAGATCCGGCCTCCGGTGCTGAAAAAGCCACCGGAGCCGAAGGCCAAGGAACAAACGACGGTCGACTTCGACATGTCCGCTCTGTCCAGTCTCATCTTATCCTATTATGTTACTTTTCATTTTTTCATGTCTCGTCCGTCCATTTTCATCCCGTCCCATCCAATCCCGTCCCATTTTGTTCCTTTTCATCCCGTTTCGTCCGTCTCGTTTCATCCAGTCACATCCTATTCCATTTCGTTCTTTTCCGGCTTGTCTTGTTTCATCATGTTCTTCTTGTTTTTTCCCGTCCCATCCCTTAATATAATTAAGGGTATGCGGAATTCTAATTATGTACCATCATGTCCTTTCCTTTCCTTTGTATCATGTTTCGTGATTTAATATAATAAGAAGTAGACAAAATTCCCCTCTTCTCTCGTTCTTTTTTTTATGTTCCGTCATGTCCGGTCCCGTCTTATTTCACCCCAAATACTTTAAAACAACAAAAAAAACATTGTCGTTTCTATAATATCTTGACATCAATGTAACTATATAATCTGATAAAATTAAAACTACTATATAATAATTTTTGTAAATCTATACATAAATTTTCTCTTTTTTTAAAATGACTTTTCATATTTTTATTAAGACTTTTTATAGTAATGAATAATAGTTATTATGAAAATTAAAATTGAAAAAAGAAAAAAGAAAATATAATAAATTAAACGGACTGCGCTGATGTGTCAACTTTTCAGAGACTCAATTTAAAGAAAATTGACTTATTTATTAACTTAACTTTAAAAAAAAATTGAAGATATCATTTTTGTAAATTAATTTTGTGTTTCAAAAACATCATATGAATAGTATTTATATAAAAGTTGTGAGAATAAGTTCCATTATATTCCTTCCCATCCGTTCCATTGCGTCCCGTCATATCCCGTTTTTCGAGTTAATTTTATTGTTTTTGGGCAAATTTAATTTATTACTATGTTTATTATTTCTATGGTATATTATTGTTTCAAAAATGTTATACACATTAACTAAATATAGTTAGGGTTAGGCAAAATTACAGTACCGTCCTGTCTCATCTCGTTCTATTTCGTTCTTTCATCATGTACATTATGTCCCGCCCTGTCTGTCCTATCTGTCCAGTCCTGTCCGTCCCATCTGTCCCGTCCCATCCCGTCCAGTCCTATCATATCCCATATGTTCCTTTCCGTTTTGTCATGTCTCATCTCATTCCTTATGTTTCTTTCCGTCCTGTCCCTAAATATATTAGTATAGGCAAAATTTTCGTCCAAGCCCATCCCGTCCCATTCCATTTCTTTTCATTTTCTGCCATGTTCGTCATGTCCGCTCTGTCCAGTCTCATCTTATCCTATTATGTTATTTTTCGTTTTTTCATGTCTTGTCCGTCTATTTTCATCCCGTCCTATCCAATTCCATCCCATTTTGTTCCTTTTCATCCTGTTTCGTCCGTCTCGTTCCATCCAGTCACATCCTATTCCATTTCGTTCTTTTCCGGCTTGTCTTGTTTCATCATGTTCTTCTTGTTTTTTTCCGTCCCATCCCTTAATATAATTAAGGGTATGCGGAATTCTAATTATGTACCATCATGTCCTTTCCGTTCCTTTATATCAATTTTTGTAAATTAATTTTGTGTTTCAAAAACATCATATGCATAGTATTTATATAAAAGTTGTGGGAATAAGTTCCATTATATTCCTTCCCATTCGTTCCATTCTGTCCCGTCATATCCTGTTTCATCTTGTCTCATTCCTTTCCGTCATATGTATCTTTCTTTCCTATCATGTCCCGTTTCATCTCATCTTGTTCCGCTCTGTTCCATCACATTCCTTCTTGTACCGTCTCGTCCCGTCCCATTCCTTCTCATCCCGTTCCGTCTTATCTCATTCATTTTCATCATGTTTTTTCATGTTCCATTCTGTCTCGTTTAATAAATATTATAAAACTATATAAATTGATTGACAAAACCAAAATTGTTAAATTTTAATTTTTGTAGATCAATACATTAGTTTTTGGTGAAAAGTGAGAGATGAAAAATAAATATTTCAAATGTGGTTTTGCTGCCTAACAAAAGGACACAGCAACAAGGATTTTGGCGAAATTGCGGTAAGAATTGAGGCACGGTTACTGATTAATTTTTTATTTTTTTGAATTTATTTCTTTTCTTTGTAATTTGTACGCTGTGTATACTTTTGAAAAAAAAAAAGACTACCATATTATTATTAGAGAAAATTTGGAAAAATACTTTTATTATGTTTTTGAATTTGAAAAATACCCTTCTTTTACAATTCTAAGAACTACACTTTTTCAATCTAATTTATTGAAACATCTTCAGTTTTTTTTCACTAATACTGAATAAATTTTATATTCCGAAGAGCATTATGACATATTACAACTAAAATAAGTTTATGATCCAAAAATAATATTACTAGTTTTATTTTTCCAAAAATATCAGAAATATTTTTAAGAATTTATAATTTAAATATTTGGGTTTGGATTTAGTATTTTATGTTTGGGGTATAGTCTTTAGGATTTAGATTTTATTTTTGAGGTTTAGTTTTGTGTTATTTTTGAGAAAAAAAAAACTAATTTTTATAGTACTTATGGAAAAACAATGCTATTTTATTTTTTATATATTAAATATATAACTCCTAATTTTTTATTTTTAGTTTTCAAAAAAGAAAAAAACAAAATTTCAAATTTATATACACAAATCGGGTAAAAAAACCCCTTATTATTATTTCTAGATTTCGTGTGTGTCAGATTGTTAAAGACTTTTGCTGTTAAAATTAAATTAAACTGTAGCTGTTAAAACTGTGACTTTTAAATAATAACTGAGACTTTAGAAAAAAGTTAAAAGCCATATTTTTTTGCTTTTGAAATACAGCCATGGAACATGAAGAAAAACAAAAGAAATGGGCAGTGAGAAATTTTAGGAGGAAGTTAATGACTTTCAAGACTTTAAAATCATAAAAGTGTGATTGGAAAAAATCTGACTTTAAAGACTTTAAATTTTTTTAAAAGCCCTTAAAGCCTTGAAAGTCAAATTGCCAATCAGAGCCTCAATATGTATTTTATGAAGACGTACGTACAAAATTACTCGGCCATTTTATCATTTTCATTTTGACAGGTAGGAGAGTCTGCACCTGTTTCTGTATCTTTAAAGTCACTTCTTCTTGATAATGCATTTGCCACCTTATTTGTTCTACCAGCTCCAAAATCATATCCAAGTAATTTGCTAATCCAATGAATTTGGGGAGATGTCGATAAGCGCTGTACTAACAAATATTTGAGGCTATAAAGATCTGTGCGTATCAGAAATCTCCATCCCCAAAGATAAGACCTCCAATGTAACACGACTTTAGCTAAACCAATGAGCTCTCTCTCGTAAGCTGCTAGCTTATGGTGCAGCTCTGCCAACTTTCAACTAAAAAAAGCAATTGGATGGTCTTCTTGTTGTAGGTACAGCTCCAATATCAGTTCGGAAGCATCGCACTCAAGTACAAACTCCTTGGTGAAGTCTGGTAATGCGAGCATTGGTGATTCGGAAAGCGACTTTTTTTAAGGCTTTGAACGCCATACTAGCTTCTTCAGACCACTGAAATCATGTTTTCTTCAAAAGTTATGTTAATGGGGCCGCAATAACTCCATAATTTTGAATAAACTTTCGATAATATCCTCAAAGTCTGAAAAATCCGCGAACCGCTCTCACTGTGGAAGGTTGAGGCCATGTTGTAATAGTCTCATTCTTTCTTTGATCAACTTTGACACCTTCGTAAAAAATCACATGACCTAGGTAACCTACTTCTTGTTTCCCAAACGAACACTTCATCTCTTTGAACAGTAAGCCATTGTCTCATAGTAGCTCTAGAACATGATGTACGAAGATGTTCCTCCCATGTGTTACTGTAGATTAGAATGTCATCAAAGAAGACAAAAATGGGTTTCCTCAAGAGCTCGTTAATCACCGAATTCATCAAGCCTTCGAACGTTGAAGGAGCATTAGCAAGGCCAAAAGACATGACTAAGAATTCATAATGATCCTGATGAGTTCGAAACGCTGTTTTCTCCGTGTCATGATGCATACGAATTTGGTGATAACCAGAAGCAAGGTCCAATTTGGTAAAAAAAAAACAAGCTCCATGTAGCTCATCCACCACTGAAATTGGAAATTTATCTTTCATTGTGATTTTATTAAGATTACGGTAATCAATGCAGAAGCGCCATGAGTTGTCTGGCTTCTTAACTAGTAGTATTGGCAATGAAAATGGAGGTACGCAGTCTGATAATACCGTTTCTAAGCATCTTAGAGCATTGACGTTCAAGTATGGAAGTACTGCGACAAGGTCTGATCCTTGGAGCAATAGAATTTGGTGATCACAATCGCGCTTTGGAGGAAGACCACTCGGTTTTGCAAACATTTATGAGAATTTGTGTAGAAAATTACCGAGTGGAGCTGCCGTCATTTTAAGCTTTAGTGACCACAGCCCTTTCTCAGCTTGTCCATGGGACTTAGTTTCAGAACCAGCGATCCCAGGTGTTGTAAACATTTCTTCTTCATCGGAGAACCAATTATCCTAAAGTGAATTGTCATTGCAAATAGCATGTAGTGAGACATGTCCATTCTCTCTATCTTCTGGTCCATTCCATTTTGGAATTCGATTGTTCTGTCAGTTTGGGCCATCCCAAATCACTCTTCCTAACGCATTCAACCAACGAATCCCCAACACCACATCAAATCCAGTGAACGGAATAGCAAAACAATCAGTTTCAATTGATGTCCTTGGACACACATTGACAACCCTTGACACAGGCCCTCAATCGGATATCGATGATCGACCTCCAACGGGAAGTGCTACAAACCTTCATGGTGGCTTAGTCATGTGTATACCCCACTTCTCAGCCACGCTATACTCTTAAAAATGTTATGAGTGTCTAGCAACACCCACCCAGTTCCTGTAGCAATACTTGCCCGTACTTGAAACATTTTCTCATTTTGTTGTCCGTTGATAGCATTCAAGGATATATCAAGATCGTCTTCTTCAATGATTTCATCATCTTGATTCTCGCCATCTTGAAATGGTAACATGATAAAAGAACACGAACGTTTGGTGATATGACTATGGCCAGCGCCAATGACAAGGAGCATGGACCTGAGCTTGAACCTGATGGAGCTAAAGACATAGAGCTTGAACCAGTGGAGCAGCATGAACCAGAGAAGCAACTTGTAGCTAAGGATGAGAACAAAGGCGGAAAAGAGTATGAAAATGATGATATCTTAACCTCATTGATTTTGATACATGATCATCAAATGGGCATGTGTCTCATTTGTACTCTTTTTCTCTTGTCAAGTTTTGTCTCAATAGGTTTTCTTGACAAGGTTTTTAATGAGGCAAATGGATCACATACAAATCACCCATTTGATGATCCATATCATGGCATAGCGTTCCCAGTTCAGCCCAAAGGAGCACATATGGAGTCCAGCTCGTTTTATGCCAATTACAAGCCCAAACAAAGTGCTTAATTTCCTTGTCAATAGAAGTGACGAGAACAGCAGCTGAAGGGTCTTATTTTGTTGTTCAAACTTGCTTTTACTTTCTGTATTTTCCAAGATGGTCTTTGGAGCTTGTTCCTTGACCTATCTCTTGGTTTTCTCTTCTTCTTTCTCTTTATACTGTGCTGAACGAAATCACTTTAATTTATCTAAGTTTTTATTCTCAAACCCCATTACATTCTTAGATCAAACCTCTCTTTGGTGTGTCATATCCATTGAGATTCCTACTCACTCTTAGTGTGTAATATCCAGCAAGTCGTGTTAGGCTGATTGTTTAGAGATCCTTCCGCCATATCTGAGTTGCAATCATTCGATCCATTTATCTCATTCCATCATCACGGCTCACGCCGCAACCTATCCAAACCTCAGTTATCCAAGGGAGATCTCATCATTTGGAGGTCTCACTTGCTAATCACCACCACCACCAGGTTTGAATGGCGAGCTACTCGATCTGGTTTCAGGTGCACGAGAGGGAACTTCTTTGGAGAGGTTCAACCTCTAAAAGCTCTTCTGCAGCAAACTTGACCATTGGTCCAAGCACTGGGTTCTCCCGTGTGTGTTTGGGTTTGAGAGTTTCACGTTCCTTCTCTTGATTTGTAGATATTTAATCGCAGCTTTTTTATTGGACTTGATCTGATCGAGATCAGATCAAACCTGTTTTCCAGTTTCTCCATGAAGGTAGTGAGTTGCGCGCTGATGTCCGTCATCGGATCTCTGATACCAAATTGATATGAGCCTGTTCCGTGAACGTGCACTAGTAATAGATCCCTCGTAAGCTATGTTGAACACAAGAGAATTGAAGACAAAAGCTTCATCTAAACCCAAAGCTCATTCCGAGATTAAGGTTATTGTCTGGAAAATGATTTATTCGATCATGATCATAAGAGAGCCTTATATAGGCCTTGATACAATACTCTTAAGCTATTAAGAACAGGAAAAGCTTTATGAAAAGGAAAATACCAAACCGACTTCTAATGATAAAAGTTAAAACTTCTTAATTCCTTATGTTCCTTTCTTTGATACCAAAGCGTGTATCAGAATAACCAGGAGAATTTTCTTTTTCAAGTCCTACACCCTGATTTGAATTCCTCCTGGTTATTCACAATAACAAGATAAAGTCAGTTGTAATTTATATTTCCTCAATATCTAGTATCAAAATTCAGATTGTCTAATTTGGGCTAGAGCTGCAAGATATATGTTTTTTGAAAGGGTACAACTGAATATACCTGAACTGATAACACGACAGTTTAGTTTAGCAAATCACATGTGATGTTTCTTAGAAACATAAACTAAGAAATTGTCATAAATGTTCTGTAAAGGTAACTCTATGCATTACTCTTGGTCTGGTAATAAACCGAAAACCAGATTTTGTACACATATCTCTCTATTTGGAAGCCGAGAAGAATCTTCAAGTCTAACAACTATTAAAGCAAACTAAGTTTCTAGAACCGAAGCAAAATATTGGACACATAATAAATTTAGCATGACTTAAAAGATAAGAGAATATCATAGCACTTGTTCCACATACCTACAATGGAGAAGACGATATTGGAATTGAGAGCAATCATAGAAGTTTTACTATAAAAATAAAGCATGATATTAAAATCAAGAAATACCATCGCCATCAGACGTTCTAAATAAACACAAAGAGACCAAGTGACAGACACTAGTCATAACGTTGATATTTTTCAATCACACTATTGTATTAACTGAAACCAACATGTACAAATTATAAAAACTAACACAACAATCAATCTATATAAGGCGCATGATGCAGAATGCTAGAATTGCTCATATAACAACCAAATATAACTATAAGATCGTGAGAATGTCACTATGCATGTTTGGAACGAGAGCCAAAGTTTTAGAGCATAACGCAAAACAAATACATCCAACTATACATTCAAGTTTCAAGGAAACGTTTACCATAATCTGCAGGAGCTTACAATAAACATAAATATCTATTGGAGACTCTAATATATAACCATTTCGTAAAATGAATAGAAACACCAAAACAGAGAATAATTACTTTCTAGTCAAAAGAGATAAATTTTAGATTCAAAGAAACTATATGAACATAATCTGTAAGAGTTTCCCTTACATTCAGAATAAGTACATACGAGACTAAGATATCTCCATTTCATAAGATGAGAGACCTTATGTGAATACAAGCACCAAACACAGAGAATAAGTATTTTTGAGTCAAGGGATATAACCATTTCGTAAAATGAATAGAAACACCAGAACAGAGAATAATTACTTTCTAGTCAAAGAGATATATAAATTTTAGATTCAAATAAACTATATGAACGTAATCTGTAAGAGTTTTCCTTACATTCATAATAAGTACATACGAGACTAAGATATATCCATTTCATAAGATGAGAAACCTTATGTGAATACAAGCACTAAACAGAGAGAATAAGTATTTTTGAGTCAAGAGATATGATTGGCACATGGAAAACAAAATATAACGCACCAGTTTCAGAAGTAAAATCTACTCTTTTTATCAGTGAATATTAGCAATATGTTTCTACAATCTTACGGATATTAGACCAAAGTTAATAATATAACTATAAGATCAAGAGAATGTCACAATGCATGTTTGGAATGAGAGCCAAAGTTTTAGAGCATAACTAAAAAAAAATACATTCAAAGTATACATTATCAAGGTAACTTTTACCATAATCTGCAGGATTCCTGCTTGCACTGAAAATAAATATCTATTGGAGGCTCCAAGATATAACCATTTCGTAAAATGACTAGAATCACCAAAACATAGATAATAAGTATTTTCTAGTCAAAAGACATGCATACATTCCAGATTCAAACTAAATATACGACCATAATCTGTAAGAATTTCCCTGACACTCAGAATAGAATAAGATATACGATATATCTATTTCATAAGATGCGAGACCTTATGATGAATACAAGCACCAAAACAGAGAGTTAAGTATTTTTGAATCAAGAGATATTGTAAGCACAATGAACACAAAAACCAAACGTACCAATTTCAAAAATAAAATCTATACCTGTGGGTATTTGCAATACGTTTCTACAGTCTTACAGATATCAGACCAAAGTTAATAATATTTTTAACTGTACTCATCTCAATTTATGAAAGAAAGGTTCAGAAAAGCATATACCTGATCACAAAATTTTGTTGCACTTAGAAGTCTCCTTGGAGTCGATGAGAGAAGTACATGCATGAGAAAATCAATATTAGTCTTTATAGTTCAAGTTGTTACAAAAGTAAGCTAACACTTGTAAATTTCCAAAAGTTCCAAGCACCTGTCGTATGGAAATCAAAATTATTCGTTACTTCACAACATATGCTTCTCTTACTTGTGTGTTTCATAAACTAAACAAGCAACTTTGAAAAAAACACATACCTGTTACAGAAGTCTGCTACACTTGAAATGTCCTCGTAGTCTCTAACAGTTTGAACGCCTTATGAAGCACATACCTGAAAAAAAACCCAGAATTAATTAGTCTTTTACTCACGTAGAAGCTTTGGTGATAGTGTAAACAATTGCTGCGGGTAATCAAGGGACTCTGTTTTCAGTTATTAGTCTTTGTCGTAAGACTTTAGTTAATCAGTTCATGTGAGACTTATAGAAGCCTTTATTCCAACTGAAAACAGATCCAGTCTTTGTCTTAAGTCTTTACATTGGACATTCAATGTAACATGACTTCTCTATCCAACAAGACTTCTTTAACCCATTAGGCATCATCTTTGTCTTTGACTAAATGCCTTTTTAAGCCGTGGGTAGTCAAGGGACTTTGTTTCCAATTCTTAGTCTTTGTCTTAAGACTTTAATTAATCAGTTCATGGGAGACTTATAGAAGCCTTCATTCGAACTGAAAACAGATCCAACTCAGTTCACAGTCTTTGGTTCTTTGCCTTAAAAGACTTTTTCATAAGCCATGGGTAATAGTAGTGAAGTAGTGAATCCGTTTCAGTTCAGTCTTTGTCTTAAGACTTTCATAAGCCGAGGGTAATTCGTAAAGCAACAGATTCACTACTTTCACCAAAGCCGTGGGTACCTAAGTAAAGTGCAGACTCTTTCAGTTGTTCTAGTCTTTCTCTTTCAGTGGTCGTTTCTTCCATTCCAGGCAACAAACCCATAGTCTTTCACTAACTTCCTTTGCTTAGGCATGCACTACCTACCAAGCAATAACAAGTCTTTATAGTCTTGAGACTTTTTATAAGCCAATCTTTCAGTTGTTCTGGTCTTAAAGACTTTTTCACAAGCCGAGGGTACTAGTAGTAAAGTAGTGATCCGTTTCCAGTCTTTGTCTAAAGACATTTTTAATCCATAAAGCATCGGATTCACTACTTTCACTAAAGCCGTGAGTACCAAAGTCAAGTCTACAATCTTTCAGTTGTTCTGGTCTTTGTAAAGACTTTTTCATTAGCCAATCTTTCAGTTGTTCTGGTCTTTGTCTTAAAGACTTTTCATAAGCCAATCTTTCAGTTGTTCTGGCTTTGCTTAAAGATTTTTTCATAAGCCGTGGTCGGTTCTTCCATTCCAGGCAACAAACCCATAGTCTTTCAATAAAGACTTTTTCATAAGCCTAATCTTTCAGTTGTTCTGGCTTTGCTTAAAGACTTCTTCATAAGTCGTGGTCGTTTCTTCCATTCTAGGCAACAAACCCATAGTCTTTCACTAAGACTTTTAGGCCGTAAGTTTTATTTTCTATCCCCAAACTTCCTTTGCTTAGGCATGCACTACCAAGCAATAACCAGTTTTTCTTTCCCCCAAGCCTTTTTTTAACCGTTACTCTCTTTCTCCATCCAACAAGCCAAAACCAATTTATAGTCTTGAGACTTTTTCATAAGCCAATCTTTCAGTTGTTCTGATCTTTGTCTTAAAGATTTTCATAAGCCAATCTTTCAGTTGTTCTGATCTTTGTCTTAAAAAGACTTTTTCATAATCCAATCTTTCAGTTGTTCTGATCTTTGTCTTAAAGACTTTTTCATAAGCCAATCTTTCATAAGCCAATCTTTCAGTTGTTCTGGCTTTGCTTAAAGACTTCTTCAGAAGTCGTGGTCGTTTCTTCCATTCCAGGCAACAAACCCATAGTCTTTCAATAAAGACTTTTAAGCCGTAAGTTTTATTTTCCATCCCCAAACTTCCTTTGCTTAGGCATGCACTACCAAGCAATACCCAGTCTTTCTTTGCCCCAAGCCTTTTTTTAACCGTTATGAAAGTCTTGAGACTTTTTCATAAGCCAATCTTTCAGTTGTTCTGATCTTTGTCTTAAAGACTTTTTCATAAGCCAATCTTTCAGTTGTTCTGATCTTTGTCTTAAAGACTTTTTCATAAGCCAATCTTTCAGTTGTTCTGATCTGTCTTAAAAGACTTTTTCATAAGCCGAGGGTACTAGTAGTAAAGTAGTGAATCCTTTTCCAGTCTTTGTCTAAAGACATTTATAAGCCATAGAGCAACGGATTCACTACTTTTACTAAAGCCGTGGGTACCAAAGTCAAGTATACAATCTTTCAGTTGTCTTAAAGACTTTATCATAAGCCATGGCCGTTTCTTCCATTCCAGGCAACAAACCCATAGTCTTTCAATAAGGACTATATCCCCGAACATCCTTCCTTAGACATGCACTACCAGCCCATACATCACAATCTTGAGGCAACCGGACAATGTTCCCAAAATAAGAATATGACAGAACACTATTAGATTAGTGTCTGCCTGAGATCTTTTTCGGGTTTGTAAGGAAAAACAAAACCAAAACAAAGAAAAAGCGCACATAATCACAAAACAAGAATTGGGTTTGATAAAAACCAAAAATAACAAACAAAAACTTTGAAATCTTGTTTTTGAAAAAAAAAAAACAAAAACAAAAAATAAAAAAATAAAAAACAGTTAAAATGAATCGTGATTTAAAAATGCAAAGACAAAGAAAGAAACTCACCGGAGACAAAGTGTTTGTCCTGCAGCAGAAACAGCAACAACAGACGCCAAAACCAAGGCTGGTAAGTTTCCTCCTCCACTTAAAGCGATACTAACATCTGTTGTTCAGACCAAAACCATATTCAGTCACTAACTAGAGGACTTTTGTGACATTATAAAAGAGAATGAGTTTGAGAGAATGCCTGGGAATAACGATTAGGAGGGTCAACACTCCTATAGCCAATTATGCATTGAGAACAAAACATAAAGATGATGTAACCATTTGGGATTCCTGAAACCTAAGACTTGAACACAAAGCTATGAATGTAGTGAAGAAGATATGGATCTTTGAACAGACCTTAACCACCACCGGAATCACCAGTGACTTATACTATGACAATGTATGTGATCTGCGCACAAAAGATTGTTTTATTTTATCAGAGAATTGTTGCAACAAAAATAAAGAAAAATCCGGTTTAGAGAAAACACATACAGGGATACTGCTGCGAATGTTGTTTTGTACCCATATAATAGTTAACCCGTGAGAGACATCAAGCTAATGACCTGTTCCTGCCATGCAGGCAGATACAATAAAATTGCTCAGAGACCAAACCACCATACGCTGACACATTGGTTGAGACAAGAATGAGCTGATCCAAAGAACAACATGTGGAAACAGGAAAAAGGAAAATTCAATACCAGGCGAGTGACTGAAGTGCACACACTAGTTTGGAATCTTTTTGGAAGCGAAAAACAGGTTACAATCTTACAGAGTTTAGTAGCAACCCATTCATGGAAAGAAAGGGAACCATGAAACTGCAAGGAACAAGAAATCAATTAAAATTTAAAGGAAAGATGTATATATTGACACTCACCCTTGTAAGAGCCATGAAAATTCGAACTGAGTGCATATCAGGTGAAGGATGTGTAGGATCAAAGACACAATAGCAGGTGAAGGATGTGTAGGATCCGCATCAAGAGAAAGGAAAACCGAAAAAGATAAAGAGACCTTGTGAGTTCTTACACAGTTTACCTTGTTGCCTGCAGAAAATATGAAGGCATCATTGCTTATGTCTCTGTGTTCAAGACAATCAAACGCTCCATTATCTAAACTCATCTAATCCCATTGTTTAAAGCTTATCCCATTGTTACGGTTTCCATGTATACGGGAGAAGTAGAAATTTCACCATCGTAAGCCAGGAATTTGTGTCGTGAACACAGAGACAAAAGCAATGATGTGATCACTGCTTTCTACTGCTTCTTGCACTGAGACTCGGCCAGGAATTAACGGCAATGCCTCTGGCTAGACCAATGAAAACCCTGCAAAGCAAGACAAAGAGACATGTTATCTTCCATCAATTTTACCATTAAAAAAAAAAAAAAAAAAAAAAAAAAAAAAAAATAGAATCACAATTGTGACAAAGCCACATGATTCGATTCGATTTCTAAATTCTAACAAAGGTAATGGTATGAGCGCAGGTTTAGCAATAGATTGTGAAATATGATTCTCACAAGAGTGCATAAGCAGATTCATGCGTTGGAAAAATAAACATACCGCTTACCAAAACCAACATGCGATTCATTTCAAAACACCAAGGAAACGAGGAAATCCAAGCACAAACATAGAATTTACAGAAAATCCGATGACAATTATCACTTCAAAAAAAAATAAACCCCGAATACGATAAGGAAAATTGAAAACGCTAAAATCAACAACATCAAGAAAAGTACAAAACATCCGAACGATTACAGAAACTTAGAAACCCTAACCAATTCGGCGACGACGAGCGAGTAACCCAACTAATTAGGGTTGGTTTCAGGCGGAATCAAAGCTAGTAGGGTACCTTCAAAAACAAAACGAAAAACTCCAATTAACATCACCACAAAAAGAAACGAAAAAATTGAATGATAAGAAAATTTGGGAATCCCAAGATCGCGATCGAAGATTACACCAAACATAGAAATCCTCAAATAAAATTAACGTTTTCAGAGATCGAATCACTTACAAATCTAAGGATGTAAATGGGTTTTTCGTTTTTGCAAATAATCAAAGAGCCGATCGAGAGAATTCTTCAAAGAAAAACAAAGAAGAGAGAAACTTTTTTGAGAGATATTGTGAACAACTGTGAGAAAAAACAAAAAAAGAATTGGAGAGAAAATATTAGGCGTGATTGGGAAATACATTTAACATAGTGGGGCCAACGCCAATTAAGTTGAAAAAAGAGAGGTGGCACACGTGTGCAGCAAATCGTGTAACTGACCACTATTATGTATGAGTATGACTAATTATTACTCCTTCTGTTTTTTTAACATGAATATTTTTAGCTATTTTTGTTGTTTCTTAAAGATAAATTTTATAGGTTTTCAATGTACATTTTCTTGACTAAAGTAAAAAAAAACAGATTTCAATGTCTTTCTTAAATTACTATTGGTTTAAAGTTATTTAGATTAAAAAATTTATTAAACTTTTTTTTTTTTTTTAATATGTGTGAAAAAGCTAGAAAATTCATCTTTAAAAAACAGAGGGAGTATTTCCACTAGTGGGTTGGTGATAATGTGTGCATGATCTTATATTATTATGTATATCTAATTATTATGAAACTAATATGTATGAGTATGACTAATTATTATTTCCACTAGAATTTTGATCTGCGCAATGCGCGGGATTTAAACTATACCATATTTTAAATTTTATTAATTTAAATTTTAACTATAACTATTTTTATTTAATTTTAAAAATCCTATTATTATACTACTGATTTAATATATATTTTTGTATAGTTATTTTAATTTTTAAATTTGGAAAATTAATGATATTAACTATCGTTTCTTATCTGCACTATTATATGATCCTAAATATATAAGTATACTTTGAATACTATTTTCTGATACATGAACTATCTTCATTCAATATTTACATGTTATAATTATATCATTTACATGTAATATTCTCGCATATTTCTATATATAAGCAAATGAATAAAATTTTATACACCACTCTGTAAATAGATTTTATGAATATTTAGTTATTATTATTTTGCTTTGGATCTTGTAACACTAACTTTCGTTTTTTACTAGAAATTATTTATTAAAACTAAAAATGTGAAGAGGTACTTTAAATGCAGAAATTCAAAATCTATACTATTAAAACTGAAGCACAAAGGGTATTACAGTCAGAAAATTTTCAAGAAAAAAATGAGTAATTTACCAAAAAACCAATCAGTTAACAAGTAAAAAGTGTTTGGAAACAGGTCTAACTAGGGATTTTTTTGTAACAAAAAAATGAAATCGTCTCAGTCGACTCAGTTCAGAACAACTCGACCCGACCCAGATCCGTGTCAAAAACACGCGGATTCTTATTCTTATTTCACTTAAATCCAACCGGGTAAAATGGACGAGAATTGAAAGGAAACCAGTCGAGATCTTTAATTAGAAAGGTTAAAGAACTCATCATCCCCCAATCTTGCTTCCAAAAGAACTCGTCGCATCATCCCATTGAACTCGTCGCTTATTTCAACTTTTTTTAGGGCTTGGTCCAATGGGATGATGCAACGAGTTCTTTTGGAAGCAAGATTGGAGGAACTCAGCGACAATATCTATGTTGATGTTTTTGTCTTTATGGGTTCTTTTAATTATGTTAGCTTCAAATGGTTTTTGCTTGGTGATAGCATCAAAAGTGAAATTGTCTTAAGATTTTGTATTTTGTATTTGTACCTCTCCCATTATAGGGTTTATTTGCAGTGCATTCTTTTCCAATATTTTATCATTAATTTAAAGGGTAAAAATAAAAAATATTTTTTAGATAAAATATATATCATGTGGTGTACTGTAGAAGGTCAAGATAAAAACCACATGTCCAATAAAGAAAAATAAAATATGATGTATGTACCTACGGGTAGGATCCACCCTGATTCAACATTCTGCTACAAACAAGATAATGTAAAATGATCATTATCTTTTTAAGTGTGTTTTACATGTCTAATATTGCCTGAACGGTTATGACATGTTAGTTCCAAGAAGATATATACAACTCATATAAAGAAGGAAGAAATATGAGTGATTTGATCTCTTATAGAAGAAGTGTCGAAGAAGAATGATTTTTATATTTTAGATTTTTTCGACTAAGACATTTATGTATGAAAACATCCCCATATTAAATTTTCATATAGCATTGTTCTTAGCATATATCAGATATATCTGTTTGTGATATAATTTTTTTTTTCCGGAAGTTTTGTATATTGACTTTGTAATCCTAATTTATTATCAATAAAATTATTTGTTTATCGGAAAAGGAAAAAAAAAACTAGCATCGATTTTGAAATTTTTCCATCGCTAAAGGGAAATAATAGTCCATCAACTTTTAGTTTTTACCATATCTTCAACTATAACATACTATAATTTACGGTTTTGAAGTATTTTAGCAAACAAATTCAACTCCCGTAATTAACGTATGCCCAATATCATGTCATAGGAAATGTTTAATCTTATGATTTAATAAATACCAATTTTATTAATGAAAATAAACACATTTAATTTTATTCAAAAAATAACAACAACCCCTGTGCTACTGCTAGCACGGCTCACGATCTAGAGTCGAGAGTATAGAATTTAGTGATAGAAATGCAATTACCTACTCCCTAATAGGTAATGATATACACCTTATCTTCTCATCTTGGTCATTCAAAACAGAAATGAATTATATATATTTTATTTAAAAAACTGAATTATAGATATACAATTATCAATAAAAATGACCACGATAATGAATTTAGCATAGAATTGTACTTCATCTTCTTTTATTTTACTGCTCTCATTTGATTTATACATCTATATTACATGATTTCTCACCAATCGATTTCCGACATCGCAAAGATAGAAAGACGATTAGTTTGTCATCGATCGAGTTTGAACAAAAAAACCAAAAAAAAAACAATATTCAGACATCGATTTGTGACCAAAAAACACAGACCCACCCTGATTTTTACCGTTTGGGTTTTGTAAATTTTTAACACAACTAATAATGACAAACCCAATATATTATACATAATTCTGATTTCTTTACTACGTGATTTTCGCCTTGCTGTTATATCATTTGCACATCATTAAAATCATGAAATTATAACAATTTATAACTGAATAAAGAAACAATAACCCGTGCTGTCGGTAGCACAGGTCAAGATCTAGTTCTTTAGTTAAATCTATGAATGTGAATGGTGGTTACTTTAAATGCATAAACTTAAAAACTCATGAAACAATTGTAAAAAAAAAAAATTCTATATGCCACATGTCATCACCACAGATCACGAAAATGCTGACGTGTCAAGCTGTAGGAGAGGGATATCTACTTATTATTGTATAGATTATCTGCATTTAATATATGTAACATCCGTGAACCAGAAAGTAGTTTTAGAAGTGGTATCGGACGGCATTAGGGATTCAGGAGTGGATTACATAGGCTCCTTGAGGTGTGAATCTAGGATTGATTGTACATGTTCTTGTTTGATTGTTGTACAGTCGGTCTAAGGTTCAAACACTTCGAAGAAAACATGTAAAAAGCCTTTGAATCACTAGTGTCGATCGACACCAAAGGTGGTGTCGATCGACACCGGTTATTGAGTTGATTTCCGGTTTGAGTCGATCGATTTGGAAATTGGGTTTTTGTTTGGTCGAAGGGTGTCGACCGACACCAAGGAAGGGTGTCGATCGACACCAAGGAAGGGTGTCGATCGACATCAGTTTCAGGGAAATCGACCGGTTCGATTTAAGTTGGCTGAAATTGTCGGTTTAGGCGATGGAAACCCTATTCACGCGACAAAAACACTGTAGCCGCGTGAGAAAAGTCACTTTTCGACTTTTTGAGTTTCAGAGCAAGAGGGAGGCGATTTGGGGTGTTTTTCTGAGTTTATGGAGTTGATCTGTTGCTGTTCTACCTTGTTTCATCTCCTTTGCTCTTTCCAATCCGTTCTAAGGTGAGTGCGTGACTGTATGTCCTTTTTCACTAGAAATTTCGTGAATTTTCTGAGTTTAGGTTGATGTTCTTGAGTTGTTCTTCGTGTTCTTCGAGTTTTGGTTGATTTGATTCGTTTTGGGGCCTTGAAAACCCCAGATCCGTGTCTGTGGTGAAACTGTGTCGTTTTTGGAGTTGTGTTCGCGGGGCAGTGTCGATCGACACTGAGAGGTCCGTGTCGAGCGACACCTNACACCGAACCTGGGTGACGATCGACACCGAACCTGGGTGACGATCAATACCGAACCTGGGTGACGATCGACACTGGGGGTGTGTCGATCGACACAAGCTGTTCTGTGCGAGTTTGCGGTTTATTGTTGTTGCTATTGTTGCTTGATGTATTGTCTAGTGTTGACGTACATGGCCTGTAGGCAGGATGATCCACTCACTAAGTATTTATGATAATACTTACGCATCTCTATTCCAATGTGATGCAGGTAACAGGAATGTCCAACCGCGGAATGAGGTCGGGAGAGGATGAGGATGTTTTAGGATAGTTTACTGTTTTAAGTTATCTGTTATTGCAAACCTGGTGTTTAGGTTGCTAGATTTTTTATTAATTATTGAATTCATTTGTTGAACTGAATTATTATTTATTGGTTATTGTTTCTTTGAGAATTTCCGCATTGATAGTTAATATTAAAAAAAAAAAAAAAGGACTGGTTGTTTCATTTTGGTATCAGAGCGAATACGGTTTTAGGACTGTTAGTATTGGGTGAACTAGACTATGTGTTTAATTGATTAAGTGCGTTAGTCAGTTAGTAGTCTAGTAGCATCCTCTCGGCCTTCCAGTATTCCGCGGGTAAGTGAGTTGGAGTTTGTTTGTTGTGTTTTGTGTTTGTGCTGACCTTGCTCTTTCTGTACTTGGTTTAAGTGCAGCGAGATGGACGCAGGTCGAGGACGTGGTCGAGGTAGAGGCCGCGGTGTTGCAGCAGCTGGTCGCGGTGCGGCTGCAGCGGGTGTTGGTGCAGCTGCTCGCGGTGCGGCTGTTGCTGGTCGAGGTGTTGCTCGAAGTGGCGCAGCGGGTCGTGGAGGTCGGGGTGCTGGATGTGGTGTACCTGAGGCTTCAGTTACCCAGTCAGTTTCGTTGGCTGGTGGGGCTAACTTTGGTGCCGGTGGTGGCGAGGGCGTCGGTGGTGACGCA
>OVBJ01002096.1:0-19253 GCA_900406535.1 Noccaea bulbosa
ATATACATAGGACACATTTATATACAAGAGGAACATAATTTTAATTAATTATATTCTCAATATGTAGTAGTAATGATATGATAAATTATAGGGATTGAATAATTGATTGGAGTGATATCTTTCCTTTTACACATTCAACGTATACTTTTAGATTTCGAAAGATATGCTAAAAAAAAAAAAAAAAAAATAGCAATATATGACGTTATAGAAGCTTTGGGGACAAATGTGAATTTTGCCACACGATTCTCAAAAGAAAAACATAGCAAAAAAAATAATGTAAGCCTATCACAGAAAAATTAAAATGAATCCATCATAACTTGATAACAAGTGCAGATAATCAAGACATGTTTTCTGAAATCATATTCATACTCGCTCTCATTTTCTAATTAATGTTCGAAGTCAAAAATGTCGTCTAGTGTTGAAATTAATTCGTGCCAAAACGAATAACCTTAACCTATTAAGAGTTGCTTTATTGCAAACTATTTAATATATTAGAATGTGTACCTCATGATTAGTAGCAAACATACACATAAGAAATAATAAGAAAAAGCTAAAGATTTTGGTTTTACATGATATAGCTAATGAATTGCAGCACTACTTTGCTCTTTGTTTAGTGTAATCATAACTTCTCACTTTTCTGTAATCAAAGAAAGCTAAGACGGGTCTAGTTATGGTGGAGAGAGTCCAAATCATTGGGGAATGATATTCCCATTTGACCCTTTAAGTGAAAGAAAAAAAAGACCAAATATAAACATAACTTAATTGAGGAAACTCTATTTGCAAGGAAAGTATATACTTTTAGAGAAAGCTTGATGAAGAAAAACGCAAATGACGTTTTCTTTAATACCGATAAGGAGCTAAAGTGGCAAAGTTTAGGAGTTTTAATGATTTGGTTTGCATTTCGCCTTACATATTTCCAACAGTAGTTGGAATATAAAGATGACCCTATTATTGCAAATGTATCTTAATTAACTGCTCTTTTTTTAATTTAATGTATAGAGCAACTTCATCCAAAACCGAAATTTATACTAATTCTAGGATCAACCACTACATTTAATTCGGTTTATACTCGGGAGTGTTGTGAAAACCACGATGAAAGAACTAGCAGAAAACAAAATTACAAGAGAGTAGGCGAATACCTTTTTGTCTAAGTTTTATTTTTAATAAGTGAATTATTACAAAACTCTTATAACCCATATATATAAGTCAGAACTTTTCGACATAAGCGGGAAAAGAAGAAGAAAATTATTTATGTAAACTTTAGCCTGAACTGTCTTCGCGCTCGAGAAAGGTCTCCTCGTTGTAGTAGATTATCAGAGGGTAAGTAACTACGAATTGTCATACTCGATTCCGTGATTCCGTGTACTTATTGTGCTTTTGATAATTATTGTTTACATTTGGTATTTACACAGTGTTAATTTTGATATTTGTATGATATTATATGATATCAAACTTGGAGAGCTTATAATTTGAGGAGATCGCTTAAAAATGAAGTTACTGAGTTGGCACAACTTGGATAAGCTGAAATAGAGAAGCAAAGTTATTAAGAAAATGCTTTAGGGGAATATTAGCGGACTCGAGAATAGTATAAATAAATACGTTCTTCTTTCATCGATTCTCATCTTCTATATATTGTGGATTCATAACAATTATATGGTTTGTTAGAGGAGGTTGGAATCTAGTAGCTGTGTATTATCAAGCGTCTCAATCTAGTATTTGGAGTAAGCAGATTGTAAGAAAAATAGAGTTTACCATTCAATTCTTGTCACATCGAAACGATGTTTATATATATTATAATAAATAGAAAGAGTTTGAAAGTTAAAAACACGTTTGAGTTAGCTAGAGTAATGATTAGACCAAAAATATCAAATGAAATCACCGTTTATTGATTGTTTTTGGTTCAAATTGGCAAAGAAAATGACAACGAAAAAGAGGTTTTTTTTTTTCTGAAAAAGGGTGAAAATGCATGGGATTGGAGTGAAAATGAAAGCTCATAACTTTACGTTCCGTTTTATACAGTTTCCACTAATTTTCTTTTCTCACATTAACGAATATAAGGCGCACCTTTTGTTCTAAAACTCGCCCGAGTTGGCGATTAGTCGTCCGAGAAAGCGGTGTTGGTTGTTCACCGAGGCGTTTTATAGTAATCGGTGAGATAAATCGGTGATCCGAGTTTCATCCGCCTCAGCCGTGAATCAATGAAATCGGCGATTAATTTGAGAAATCGTGTAGGCCAATCTGAAAAAAAAAAACTGTTTTTTAAACTATACTGATCAAAGATTTACTCTTTTGATCTTCAATTACCATACATTTTTCTTCTTGGTATCTGTGAATTCTGATTTTGTTATGCTATACAATCAGATTTTCTGTTAACAAATCGACTGACACAGATTTGAGATCTAGTCGTTTGGCTTTGTTTGATTCCGATAGTTTAATTCCATGTTCGAATGTTTATGATCGATCTCAAAGCTTTATTTATTGAGCAGTTTATGATGAATTTGCAAACCAGTTCTTATTGAATGGGTGATATGATAAGATCTTCCTATGGTTGTCGGAGGATATAACTGTGTGAGATTAGGAATACTTATTGAATATTTGCCAGTTTCAGAAAAGAGAGAAGATCCAGGAACAATTAGAGAAATTGGACTCGAATCGAAGGAAACAGAAAAGATCTAAGGAGTTAAAAGCATTATTTATGTCTGATTGTTCCCATCACGTGATAATTATTGAATATTTCAGATGGAGTCCTCACTGGATCTTCATCTTCTTCCTTCGTTAGCTTTTTCGGTGTAACGGAGTAGCACTTTTTGCTTTGTTCCTTTTTTTAATGTCTCTAGAATTTTATCATCACTAAATAAGCTGTATTTTAAAGAGTCCTATTTTAAATATTGACGACACTGTAAACAAAATGTGATTTCAATTGAAAAGGAATTTTTTTTTTTATAAGATATTTAATCTAGTTTAGGAATATATAAATTTTGTATTTATGTGTTATATATAAAAATATTTAATAAAATATAAAAATATAGTAAAAATTTATGTCCGATTACTCGCCGATTTATTTTCGATTTTTACAAAAATCGTTAGATCCGAACCGAGTGCCCGACTAGCGTCCAGCAAATTTTTGAACATACATACACATATAATGCAAATTGTGTTAGTTAATCAGTTAGCTAGAGATAGTAGTAGGCACCCTAGCTTGGATGAACATTTTCCTCCAATTTGTTTTTAAAATTACACTTTTTATCTTCAATTTTGTTGTGTCTACTATAATAGACGATACAGTAAAGCTTAATGTTTTAGTAAAATTGACATTCCACTTTTACCATTGTCAGCAATTAACATTCCACTGACAGATTGCTTAATTACGCTATTGCAGTCTGACGCTATTGTGTGGACAATGTATTTTAGAGAAGACAAATAGAATATTTGTAAACAATACTCTTTCTGTTTCATATTTATAATTGTCATATTGAAAAAATGAATCTAGAATATAATTAGATGTATCTCGATATCCAGATACATTGAAGTAAGATAATATTTATTATTCATTTTGTTTTATAATATAAGGGATTTAAAGTTTTTACACATAAATTAAAAAGTCATTTAATTTTTATATTTTAAAAATAAAATATATTTTATCATTAATTTCGAAATATTTCAACTAATAAAAAAATAATCTGCAGAATATAAATAATCAAAAAATCAAAAAATCAAAAGTAACAAAAACACATTTAATTTTGCATAAAAACACTAAAATCCCTTATAAAATGAAACAAAAAACTCTAAAACCATTTATATTGTGAAACATGGAGAGTATTTGATATACTTTGTCGTACTATGTTTTTCTATGGGTTTTGTGAAAAAAAAACCCCAAACTATATTATTTTTGTAAGAAAAACTCTCACCTCAAAAAAATGCAAGTCAAACCATCCACCTTTAAAGTCACACGCAAAATAAGTCCCTAAGTTATATCGATGACATCATAAAAAAACAGCATTTTAAATAGGCCCGGTTCGGGTTCGGGTCGAGTTTTTCGGGTTTCAGGTTTTTGGATTTAAAGATATAAAAACCGTTTGAGTTTTTTAAAGTTTCGGTTTGGGTTTGGTTCGGATTTTTTTGGGTTCGGTTTGGAGTTTTTGGGGTTTTCTAAAGTTTTTTTTCGAGTTTTTTGGGTTTTGGTTTTATCGGGTTTGAAATATAAAAATCGTTTGGATTTTTTAAAATTTCAGTTTGGGTTTGGTTCAGATTTACATTTAGTTTTCTTACATTTAAAACTAGGCCTAAGACTTTTACCCAAACCCATTCCGTCCGAAAATACCTGAATCGAATCCAAATTGAAATTTTAAAAATTCAAACAGTTTTTATATCTCATACCCAAAAATTTCGAAAAAAAGACTTTCAAAAACTAGAAAAAACCCAAACCGAATCCAAAAAAATCCGAATCCGATCCGAAACTTAGAAAACTCGAACGGTTTCTATATCTTTAAATCCGAAAATCTGAAACTCAAAAAATTCCACCCGAACCCGAAGCCCGAAGTTTTAGGCCTATTTAAAACGCTATTTTTTTGGATGATGTCATCGATATAACTTGGGGACTTATTTTGCGTGTAATTTTAAAAGTGGATGGTTTGACTTGTATTTTTTTGAGGTGAGAATTTTTCTTGCAAAAATAATATAGTTTGGAGCTTTTTGCACAAAACCCTTTTTCTATCTATGAAAAGTTACGGCGCATATGGGTGTGAATCACTGTCTCGGAAGATAGTAGATTAGCCGATAATTGTAATTTATGATGAAAATTACCTATAACTTAAATCGTATTTCAATAGCGAAAGTTAAAGTATTTATACTTTTTCACGTACCGCTGAACAAAATATCGACGTATAAATTTATAGATTAGAATGTGTTGGTCATAATAAACTATCCAGAAAGAGATTAGGTATGACCGTATGAGATTGTATAAATATGAAATGAGAGAGGCAAAAAACGCATGTTAATTTATATGAAAAGGGCATTTTGGTGTTGATCGGATCTAAAGAGGAGTGATGATCATTAAAGTATTAAAGGAGCAGAGGGAAAAAAAGTAAAGAAAGAAGGTTAAATCGAAGGGATAAAAAAAGGCAAAAATAAAGTGAGTTAATTATTTTCTTTGCCTTTTTTTCAAATGTAAATGCTTTTCTTCTTTTGCATGGAAAAGATAAAGAAAGTTATTATCCATCATTACTCTCTCTTTCTTCTCTAATCCCAATGAAGCATGAATCTTCTTTGATCGATCAAACTTTTAAAAGAATTTGAGTCTCAAAGGAACCCACCGGATCAAAAAGAAGGTTTGATCTTTTGAGAATAGCTGAGAAACTCCAAAATAGAACTTAGAAGGAAAGAACGAGAGAATTAATTAAAAATAAACCTATGTGTGCAATATACGACCTTTTAGGTAAACAAAAGATATTTCCATAATAATTTTCAAAGTTTAATTTATATTATAATGTTCATGAATAATAAGTCATATGAAAAATTATTATTTTAATATATATGAACTCGTAAGATGAAATTCTTTTCAAAAATCTACACTTTTTGACCCAAAAAAAAGAGATGAGATCAAAGATTAATTTTAAACGTACATAATCGTAATGTGAATTATGCATTGTTTAAGACTGACGTTTCTTTACGTTTTACATTTAAGCATTGGCAAATAATCGAGTAATGATTATGTAGGCGCGGCAGGTTTTCATGATGTCACGATTCTGCAGTTTTCCTTGGTCAAATATGCTGTTGATATGTCCACAGATTGTTCTACATCTCATGTGGAACATTTCACCATGGCCTTTCTTAAACATTTTTGTGCGAAGCCCAACTGTTTATATATTCTTCCTTTCTCAAACCTTCTGTTTGATAGCTTCTTTACTTTCATTCTTTGTGTTAAAACTTTCCATTTAATCAAGACTGTTTCCTTCTTTGATTATCTTCGAGGCATTGTCCTCAGATTTCGATGAAGAGCTAGCTAACACTTTCCTTGTGTACTTATAACTGATCGATCAAGACATTGTTATATCTATTGCATATATCCATATGCATGCACAGCAAACAAACTTGTACAACAAGAATATAATAAAATATATTTTCTGAGCATTGCAAGATTTTATGCAGTGGCTTTTATACTTGATTTGATGGACGAAAGCTTACAAAAGAGACAGTTGAATTAAATTATACTCGTGTATATCTATATATATATGACGCTTCTAATCAAAAATAGTGACAGATTCAAGGCATGGTGATAAATCACCATTTGTTTGTCTCTTCTCTTTTAATTTTATCTTATCTAACTCGTATAAAAACCAACTCTATATTAATTGTAGTCTTATGCTTTTGTTTGTCTAAGCAGGAAGATTATATAAAGAATAATACCTTAAAATACCACAAAAAGAAGTTTTATATAAAGATATATGTTGCTGACAAAAAAAACAAAAAAACTTCTAAAGATGATTTATATACAGTATATTTTAGCAGCAAACATTACTATTTTGAACTTTTATTGTTTTAAGTTTCTAACCAAACTGTTTTGGTCATTAATTAGCTAGCTATGAATTTTGTTTTAGTGGTGTATAATACGCTAAACAACACCTTGATGGACTTTTTTTTCTTTTTCTCAAACTAAACTTCAAGATGGATGTTAAAACAAATAAACAAACAAAAATATTTAAACTTCGACACGTAATGTAATTTGGTTTTTTTTTAAGGATATAATGTAATATTATGTAATTTGATTGAGATTGTTTTCATTAATATTCGTGATGCCTACATGTTATTAATTCATGTATTGCAGAAGCTCTGATTCATATGTTCAGGTAACTTTATTTACCCAAACATTAATCGTATTCAGATGCTAAAGTTTATAAATGATTGACGTGACTCAAAAAGCATGCCCTACGTAAATAGTGAGTGCATAGGTCGAAACATTCCAGAGACCACATACTATACATACCTAAACATATTTATTTGAAAGTTGTATTTATATGTTTGTTGGTGAATACACACATGAAATACCCGACATTATAAAACAAATCACAGCGTAAGCAGAAGAAAATATAAGCATTTTAAGAATGAAAATTCCGAAGATAATAGAGTTTACGTATTATCAACACATGAAATCAAATGTTGATAATACGTAAGGTGTGTGCTATTTTTTATAAGTATTATTGTCAGTGAATAATGAAGTTATATATACGAAACAAGTAGTGTCTTTGTAAAGAGTAGTAATCTTCATTTATAGAAAATATACTAGGGCCCTGTTCTTTTCGTAATCGCAGTGACTACTTACTGCGATTAAAAAATACACATGGACATAGGCAAAAGAAACGGTGGAGAAGAAAAAAAGAATCGCTGCGATTACTTTCATAGGTACCACCGGTGTTGTAGGCGGTCGCTGATTTTTCAGTGCGACAGTTGACGTAGCTGCTGCGACTATCTTTACGGCAACACCAGCGGTACTCTCCACATTCTTGGATGAGAAGTAACATATATTTTTGGTCGTGATCGCTAACGCAGCGATTACGAAAAGAACAGGCCCTAGATATCTATCTTCATTTTTTCAATCTAAAATATTTCGACTTAAGCTCAACAAATTTGATTTCTGCGAAACTAATTGTTTATCCTTAACAGATGAAAACATTTTGTTTCAAACGTAAAGTTTTCTATTAGTTGTGAGGTATCATTTTGAGTAAAAAATGAAATGGAAAAAAAAAAAAAAACCAATGAGGTAAGCAAATTGAACAGTAAAGACAAGACAGCGGCTAAATAGACATGAATCTAATTTGGTTACTAGGTTCTGGTAAAAAAACATCTGGCTGTAACTTTGAGGCAAGAATAAAAAGGCTTTTACATGCCATTTTATTAAGTGTAAAAAGTGACTATTGTTTTGTGTACATCCACTATTGCAGTCAAAAAGGTATTGTTTTCTTCAACTCTTCATCTTTTGCTTCATTGGTTTTATAAAGGGATAAAAATACATTTATTTATTTATAAATTTATATAAATCATTGGATTTTGCATCGTATCAAGAAAAGTCTTAATACGTATCTTCGCTTTTGGTTTCTTTTGAGATGTATATATAACCAATTAGCAGCACAAACCTAGACTTATAGGCACTAACAATAAGTAAAATCTTTAATTTTGATATAAATATCAGCCCTTCTGATATTAATGTATGAGATTTTGTTGTATTGAAACTTTCTTGTTTTTTTCTATAGAAAAAAAAAAGAGTAAACTTTTATGTTATATTTTTATATAAAAAATAATTCCTCAAAATTATGTAAAAGTTTGCTATTGATAAAATTATTTATTACGAAATAACTGTTGAATAGTCTAATCAATTTGCTATGTTCAATTTTTTAATACATACATAATTGGCCAGAATTTATGCCAAAAAAAAAAAATAATAACATTGGCCAGGTTTGTTTTTGCTTTTTTGTTCATGTTAAGATAAGTTGGCCAATATTAATTCATTGAATGATTAAATTAAATGTCTACAATTTTTTTATCCAAAATGTCAACTGTTTTAACGCGTGAGAACAAGTTTTACAACGCTACATTTAGAGTAGAAGAATTATAAAGTTAAATGGTTTGCTCATATGATGAAGTAATATGGGTCGAAAACATAAAACTGCTCATATCTTCTCATACAAGATAATCCAACACTTACAAAAGAGACTCAACGTCTCAATCTCAGTTGAATCTATATAGAATGTATAGTAAATAGCAGAGAATTCATACGGATAATGACACTTTACAGAACTGAGCTAAAATAATTTTTGGAGTAAGGAGGAAAAAAATGTAGTAAGAGGCCAAGAGGAAACGTGAGAATCAAACTCTCGGCCTCGCAAAGAAAAGGATACGATCACATGGGAAACCAATCCTTCTGCTTCAGACAGAAGGTTTCAGCTCTCGTGATCAGTGTGTGTAAGAGGGAGAGAAAGAGAGAACAATGTGACAAATGTCCTCTTCTTCTTTTTCTTTAATATTTCTTGGGAGTTTGAACAAACGCGTGCCCTATCAAGCTGACACAACAATTTACCAAAAAACACAAAGACACTTCACATACACCAAAGCCTACACTTAGTGAAATATTCTATCTCTCTCTCTCATCTATATATTCTTTCTCTTCTCTCTTTTTGATGGCTCGCCTTTTGAAGCACACCCAACATGGATTCTCTTTGCTTGTCTAAAACCCATCACTTTGTATCACACCTAAACAAAAATTCAACACGGAAAAAATAAAAAGATAGTAGATTCTATTTTCATATTATCTTCACCAAAGTTTTTTATTTTTCTCTAGCTACTACGAGTGGCATATTACATTGTTGATACTGATCATGGACATCCACGCTTATAATAACAAAAACAAACCATTATCATAATTCGATTGGTCATGACTAGGCTAATCATGAGCCAATAATATATTATATATATGCCGCTAGATTGTTCATATCAGAAAACACTTTTATGATAAACATTGATTTCAAGACGTTGAATAAATAAATCTATAGCAAAAAAATACTTATGACTAATTTAACGAGAATGGATGTCGGGAAAAAAAATTAAGACGACATTCGACAATGGAGGGAAAGCCAACTAAAAGTATAGTCAGTTTTTTTTTTTTTTGTATCTTCGGTGGAAAATATACGGAAATTCGATAAGTGGGGTTAGTGACATGATATGCAAGACCATAGAATAAAAACTTTAATGTACATCGACGTGTCTTTATGTATTGATTATTATTATTTTGTTGCTAGGGTACGAACGATCTATCATCTATCTATCTATCGAGTCTTTTGGAGTGTATTGCATGGGGGAAGAGTGAATAATCACTTTTTGGTAATTATTAATTAGCAAAAATAATAAATAATTAAAAAAGCCAACTTTTTGAGTTTCCCACTCTGTTTCGTCATCATTGCAGATGAGGTGTGAATGGGCCACACAGTCAACTTTTGTTTCATTCCCTTTTTTTGTGTAGGGTTTGTGGTAGGAATGTCTCTTTGCTTTTGTTCCTATGAATATTTTAATTAAAATGTTTATATACGTATGATCACTATATCCATTTGCTCTAAATGGACCAAATGGGTCTAATGCTGTCCTCTGCAAACGAAAATCATGGTCAGACGTTGAACTTATTTCCGACGATATTGTTAACGTAAATAACAACGTGCATAACAATGCAGACTTAATTAACGTAATAACTCATTGACAACACTATCACAAAGATATTAAGCTAGCTATAATTCTTAATTCAATATTTAGACATGTTAATCTAGTAATGTATGAATAATTCCGCCCTTGTTAGTTCAGGTTAGGAAACAAATGATTTCATACCTATAACTATCTCACCATTCCATCTAATTACTAAATTATATTTGGATTTTATGGATTTAGGGGTTACCTTAGACTTCGTTTTTATATTTGACCATCATATTTAGAAATCAGAATAATATTAGGAATTAGGCTGGGTTGAGTCCCGTTTTCATGGATTGTATTAAAGGCCCATTTTCATGGATTGTGATAAAGGCCCATTTTCATGGGTTGTGTTTTTGTGGTTTTCTTTTGTACACAATTTTTCGTTTGTTCGCTTTTTTAGAGATCCAAAACTTGATGATTGGATGATTGATAGAGCACATTAGGAAATGAAATAAGTGGCTCAGAGCCTGTATGTCCGACGTTACAAAGCCATTCAATATATCTGATTATGGGTTAAAAAAAACAGTGGTGAAGCTGGCATATAGAATCGAAACCCGACTTGAGTCCTTAAAAACAGTCATACTCAAACGTCGTCCGTACGACCGTATGATACATGAGTATGCATTGTTATTGGTCGCAGAGTACAATTTTCGAAGTAATAATTTAATATTGTCTGTCGTCTAGCAAAGACTTTAAATCTACAAACCCTAGAGAAAAAAACAGGAAAATATACATACTAGACTTACTAGCCATGTATTGATTTATGTCCTTCACCATTGTCCATTACTCCATTTGATATTTACTTGTCGACATTTATTATGAGTTCGTACTTCGTCAATAAGTCCAGAATGTAAACAACATATGGGGACAGAAATCAATAAGAGCGGAAACATTTATATTCGATAAGAATTGATGATTGAAAAAAAGGTTGAAGATTAGAACACTCATTATCAAAACTAAGTGATTTTTTTTTTTTTTTTAAACAGCCTTGTCGCTCCCATATATATACCCGCAAAAACTCGAGCCTCCCATATTCAGCTCAATTTTCACGCCTGATAGAGACATCCTCCGAATATGATATCTGTCACACAAATTGATGATAAAACTGAGGGAACAGCTTCTCTCCACCTAAAGTTCCTATAGACTGAACCATTCCATCATACACAACGCCAAGCCAAATCTTCTTTAAAATCTATGTTGGCTGTATGCTTTCTCTTTTTGTAAAAAGTTCTTAGAAACACGAGGTATATATTTTGTATTCTCTTTTTCTATCAAATGAGTTTATGAAAAACTGCTTGTAGTTTTACAATTGTATCTAGTTTGAAAGCAATATATCTTTACATTTTTTAAAAAATAATGTATATTAAAAAATTCTTTTCGCAAACTTATTTCCATAGGCCATAAGATCATGTAAATTATCTTTTAACAAAAAGAAAAAAGAAGATCACGTAAATTATGTAATACAAAAGAAACTATTGTATTTAACAAAAGAAAAGTTATATTTAAAAAAAAACAAAAACAAAAAAAAAGTTCTGCTTCATTCATTAAAAAATAAAAACCTTGGGCCAGAGATCCTGCTGGCTTGTAAAGTACAAGAAGAGGGAGAGATCGTGTGGTACGTTACTAAATTTTATGGCGAATGCTATCCACGAGATCCGCGTGTATAGATGCTGATCTAACGGTCATGATTCATTTGCTTCGAACTTTGCTTACCATCTTCAGCTTTTCAATTTCCTATCTTTTGAGATAATCAAACGTTTCGTAAGCATGAACGTTATAAAGAACACAAAGCTTTTCTTAGCACACGCACCACGTGTAACTTGTAACTCATTTGTTTCACAAAAGTTGAAATTAGTTTGCGTATAATAAGGCGAATTTTTAGTGTTTATTTTTGTATAATATTCGTAAGTGATTCGCCATAATATAAACAGTAACATCGATGATATCAAAGTGAATTAAAGCTAACGCAGAACATTGTCGTCTTGTAGGCTTGTGGCCTTGTGGGGTTGCAGTAGTGCATTGCAATAATTTATAACCTCTGTAAGGTAATTGTGTTTTTACATTACACAACACACGAGCCCCGCCATTAACGTAATCATTTTTGTTTCTACTTTTTGTTTGCTCTTAAATGTACAATTTTAGCTTACAATATTTTCCCTCTTGATTTCACTTGTCCTCTATAATGAAAGCTTGAAGCATCTCAATTTACATCGATACGCACGTGTGGTTTCCAACATTTAAATGATTGCAATTTGGCAAAAAAACAGCAACTATTAATTTTGGACCTCTATAGGGGTGTATTAAATAGTAATTTGATCAGTCCGTCCCATATACCATCTTAACTGCATAGTTTTTATTGAAAAAACCAAATCTGAAAATTTATAATAAATTTATACATACATATATATACGACAAGAATTTTATCATATTTCATTTTTGCCCATCATTATACTATACTATATATATATATATACTCGTGTGTCTTATGAATGATTCTTCTATTACAACAATTTGAAAAAAAATCTATATAATTTTTGAATCCGTCCCATATATCATCAAAACTGAAAATAAGCAAAATAAAATTATAATTATGTGTTTCAGTAAACCATTTAATAATAATAGTTATATATATGTTCGCAAAAACCCAAAATAAAATAAAATAAAGCGTATTCCAGCTTATACTAGTACCTAAATTTGGGTTGAAAGTAAATGACCAAATCTGACATATTTGAGTCAGCAAATGTCTCTTGTAAAACAGTAAAATAAGTAGGCTAGCGGAAAAGTAATAAAACGGCTAAAAAGCAAAGCCGTTTTTTTCCTCTTTTCCTCTATAAAGTCTCGTTCATGCACCAACCAAAAATCCCATCTTTGAGACACTGAAAAGGAAAAGACAAAATTTTCTCTTCAATATAAACCTCCGCTCCGTAAGAAGGTTCCCAGAAACAGTGATTAAAAACAAAAAAAATACAGCTTCAAAATAGTTGAAATTCCCCAAAAGTCCAGAAACTTCTCTGATCAACCAAACAAAATTCTACAAAAACTAAAACATCCCCAGAAAAAAGAAAAAGAGAGAGGAATCAGATCTGAAAAAAAAAAATGTGTCTGGTGTGTCTATGCGATGAGGAAGAGACAGAGTTAGGGAGACAACAAGCACCGGGATCGTGTCCGTATTGTGGAGGTAAAGTGCAAATGCTTGATGTCGAAAGAAAATGGATGTTTTGTTTCGTTCCTCTTTGTTTCAAGATCAAGAGGAAGTATCTGTGTTCTTCTTGCGATCGTCGTCTGGTTTTGTATCATTAAATTAAAATGATATTGTAATTTTCTTGATTAGTATCCTTTTTAATAATAAAAGTAAATTAAGTAGCGTTTTAATTAAGGATCATAGCCCTTGTATTGAAATAAACTTAAAACAAAACAAAAAAAATTTAAGGATCATAATTTTAGTCGGTGGTTTTTGGTACGTTTAGTATATCTGTTATGTAAACCGACATTGATCTTTATAAATAAGAACTCTCTTGATGAAGATGTTCAAGCATGTACTTTTCTTTTGTCTTCGAGTCGGTCAAAACTACATATAATTGAATATTATATGTAATGGTACTGTTTCAAATTAAAAGGGTGAAACTTAAGTTTGGTGCATTAATTTCACTTTCTTTATCTATAACATTACAATCCATTGTTGGAACCCGCCGGCAATTTACAAATGCTCTCTAGTCCCTACGATCTTGCAGTTGCATTCCAGTTTTCATTTTCGGTCGTGTAGTTTGATATATTATATATACAAGTTGTTCTTAGAAAACAAACAGATGATATTATAATTTTGCATGCAAGTACGGGTGTCAATCTGCCTCGTCTCCAATCCGATGTTGGGTTTTCGATCGGTCCTGTAAGTTCTTGTCATCTGGCAAGTTAAAATCGCCATATGGAAACAAAAAGATCGGCAAAAATGGACAAAATTTTGTGGTCCAGAAAAACTGGATTTCATCAAATGCGCTGTGAAGGGGTGGATATATTTTACGTTAATTCACCCATTAACATGATTAATGCACAATATTATCAGCATTAATATTGTCAGCTTGTCACTTAAGCATTCAAACAAAATTGAACATATATATATATATATATATGTCTATTCGAATCCTTTAATTTTTCTCAGTTACGTTAACCGATTATTAGAAAGAAATGCTTATCATCATGTGTCGATTCAGTTATCACTAGATTTGTTTTTACCTACAATAAATCAATCGAACCCAAAACTTTTAAGTATTTAAAATAAAGCATCATCGTGTACTTGCAATCTTGCACGTATATTTTAGTATAGCTCACATTCACAAGTTGGTCTAATTATTGACCGGTGCGAATCTGATAATTAATTAATTATTATAATATGATAATAGTTTAAGAAATAAATAAAGATTCACTTGTGATGGCTTAAGTAATATTTGCTCGTGACCTTTTTATGAGACGGAGAGAGAAAAAGATCACAACTGATTCGGTCACATGCAATATGACATCAGTGGACAGTGAATTATGTTGTTTTATGTCAGAACTGAAACTGTAGTTTCTGAACGTTTCAAAACAAATTAAATACAGGGAAAAGGAAACAAATTAAAGCATATTCGGCTAACCAGCTCTTACCTATATACTCCATTTATCCCAAAATATAAGTTTACTTATCGATTCAAAACACAACCAGATACATCCAAAAAAAATTTATATTTTAGAATTGAGAAAATACTACCTAAAAAGAGAAAGACCTCTTATCTCTATATTTATATGTAAATGATAGCTTATACGAATTCTTTTGTTTTCTGGTTAACTACAGAATTTTGGGTCAGCCGATTCATACTAAGTTCTGTCATATCAGTTTTTAATATAATTTCCATATATAAATATAAGTCCACCATATTAAAACATCACCTCTTTTCTGTTAAGCTTATAAAATCATGTAATATGACATAACATTTGTCTCCATGTCTTATTTCCAATCATCTTTAAATTTTCTTAATTGATCTAAAAATATATAATATGGTTAGTTCTTTTTTTCTTTAGAAAGTATAATATGGTTAGCTTGAAAAGAAATTAGTATGTATATCTTTTTTTTAGCCAACACCAGTTCAGTTTCCACGTTCTTTAATAGTATGCTTCTGTAAGAGAATTTCTTTATATAGGGTGTTGATAATTTTGTGAAGAATCTCTGACAAAAAGGTATTCAGATACTTGTATATTTTCTAGAGTGTAAACATTATCAAATTCCTACATGTGAAAAATATTATCTGTTTAAATAATTATAAGAAACGGGAGAAGGAGGAACAAGAAGATTTGACATTTACGACCAGAGCAGTTGTCCATCAATTTATATCATTAAACAACTTTTTGTTTGAAAAGTATCATAAACAACGAAAGTTTATATTGTCAGGAAAAATTGAATATACATAAGAAAAGATCTTCACCAATTCTATTGCGATCTCAATCCGTATATAACCACTAGAAATATTTTAAATGGAAAAGTAGTCGATACTCCATAAGTTTTAAAGATTAGTCCCGGCTTTTTTGTTTAAATCTATTGCACAAACATCGCAATAAATTTAGTTTAACAATAAACACAACTCATGAGATTATTGAAGCAATGAGATTATTGAAGCAATCAATAGAGATCCAATAGGTCTACACTAGACTTTATATTACAAGAAACATATCATCTTCATGAGCAGAAAGACCTAATTGATATGAGCAAGAGACCACGAGAACAACACTGAAATTGATGACCCCTCAACAAGTTTTGCTCATTCTTCCAAGTTTTAAGTACACGTAACGCCATAGGGAACCAAACTATGATGATTATAATTTCTATCCAAACTAGAGACAACCATTGTTTCGAAAAAAAAAACGCAGCTAGAGACCACCAAAAGATACGTAGGCCTCCACATCCTCAGTCACGTGTTAACTTTAGTTTGAAGTTTTCGGCCAATAGCGTTTTGTTTCAATGTATGGAAAAAAGACCTTTAACTATACATTCCGAAACTTAAATGAATAGACCATCGGCCCAAACTTTATAAGGCGAAACATATACAAAATGTTGTCTATGTCGTAACCCAACCAGCTGTGGCCCAAACACACCAAACGATTGGTCAAAGTTTGAAAAATATTGTGGTCCAAAAGCTCGTCTCAACCCATCTTCAACTCATCAGCTTAACCAGGGTTTTGTCTTGGTTACTTTTGATCTTGATTTTCTTGTTCAACAAGTTCTCATCTATATACCTTAAAAGTTGAGTTGTGTCTCACAAGAGATTGACACATCAGCTCCCCTCTCTATGACACCTCAGCTTAAAATATTTTAAAATTAATTTTTTTATTATTTTAATTACAAAAAAGTAAATCAGTTCAGTCAAACAACCAAAGAAAACGCTTCGGCAAAAATCAATCTTCGCTATCGAAGCGTCTTCTTATCAAAGCATGTTCAATAGAATAAATTCAAAGATGTTAAGAAAAACAACGTAATCTTTTTCTTTCTCTCCGACGAGACTTGTCCCAAAAAAAATTCAATATCTTTCTTTCTATGATTCTTAAACTCCACATCGATCTTTACAGATCCATCTGCCGTCACGATGTTGTCTCTCCACCACCAACCTCTATCTTTCTTCTTCCGCCGTCCTTTCAGTTGGATCTTCAGATTGAAGGAAGAGATTTTGCCACCGACATGCTAGAACATGCTCCGATTTTTAAGGCTCCTGTTTTCGAGCATCTCTCTGGTGGCGAAGTAAGTTTTGTTGGAACTCAGAAACCTGTGTTGTAACAGAGTAACCAAGACTGAGTAGTGAGACTGAAAACATGTTTCTTTCTCACTTCATAGAAGGCTTTATATAGCCAATACATAAACTGATTGCCTCCTACATTCTCGGAGGACTTTTACAAACGTGAAGTAAAAGCACTAAACCATTAACTAGTTGTGTTCTTACATAAGTGGAACCTTATTCTAACAGATGCGACTAAGTCTAAATGACTAAGTCTAAACAAACCCAACATATCCTTCCCTAAACTGATAATCTTTAGAATATCAGTTTATTTAGGAACTTCTCAACATCTCATCCAGCTTCTTGAACGTATCCAGCTCAATCTCACCATAGCTCTGTGCGTAGCCCTTTGTAACCAGCCTAGCTTTGAACTTGTCTATTGTACCATCTTCTTTGTACTAGATCTTGTACGCCCATTTGACTCCAACGGTTTTTACACCTTTAGGAACATCTGTGAGCTCCTAAGTTTCATTTCTCTCGATAGACTTAAGCTCTGCTCTCATCGCTTGTCTCCACTCAGGATGCCTGGCTGCTTCACCGTAAGTCCACGAATCAGCTGCTGCAGTGACTGCTTGGAGAGCATAGTCATCGTGGTTGGAACCCACGACTGCAGCTTCATCGTTTTCTATAGCATTTTCTTCTGCAGGTTCATTTTCAGTGACTGCAGATTCTTCTTCATCTGGTTCAGCGTCAGGCTCTGTTTCTTGTCCATCTTGTAAGTACTCTTCCTCAGCATTTGTGTGTACTCCGTCGCTCTTCCAAGTGAGTACATCCGCAGCTTCATCACTCTTCCTTCCCCAATCCCAATTCACAGCTTCTTCAAAGACATCGTCTCTGCTCACCATGATCCTCGGTGGGTCTCTCGATTCTATTGCCACTGCCGGAGACTCTTCCACCTCCATCGCCATCGCAAGTGACGAACCATCGATCATCATCTCAACGTGAGCCATTAAGACGAGATCTTCTCCTTCATCAAATTCAACGTAGTTTGCTTGCTTCTCCGAATTAGGACATTCATACTGAAAATGTCCTAATTTGTGACATTTGTAGCACTCCACCAATGCCTTGTTGAACGTTCCTCTTCCACCTCCTCTGAATGAACCTCCTCTTCCTCTTCCTCTTGTTCCATTGAGATGGCTGTCTTCATGTGTAACCTGCAGCACTTGCTCATCGTTTCTTGTTCCTTTAGCATGCCTTTGGATCTTCTGCTCATGAACAAAAAGTGAGCTCTGAAGAGCATCCACCGTGAGGCTGTCTATGTCCTTGGACTCCTCAACTGAACACACGATGTAGGTAAACTTCTCAGAGAGTGTTCTCAAGATCTTCTCCACGATCTTAGAATCCTGCATATCTTCCCCAAGGTTTCTCATATCTGTTGCAGTTAACAACACTCTTGAGAAGTACTCGGTGATGCTCTCTATTTCCTTCATCTCCAATATCTCAAACTCCCTCCTCAAGCGTTGAAGTTGTGCTCGCTTCACACGCTCGTTTCCCTGGTACTTGATCATCAACGAATCCCACAGCTGCTTGGCTGTGTCTTTCTGAATTACCGTCTTCAGAATGGATTTGTCAATCGCCTGAAACAAGTAGTTCTTCACCTTCAAGTCTTTTAGCTTCTTCTCAGCTAACTCTTGCCTCTGTTGTCCGGTGCGGATATCTCCACGACCAGGCTCAACATAGCCTGTCTCTATCAGACTCCACCACTCTTTGGATCTCAGCAGATTCTCATGAGCATGCTCCAATGCTCAAAATCACCATCTAACTTCGGAATCACCATCATGTGTCCCTCTCCTGACATTTTCTCTCACTCTTTCTTTGCTTTTGCTTTGTGAAATTCTCACCACTCAGTCGTAGGCTCTGATACCATATGTTGGAACTCAGAAACCTGTGTTGTAACAGAGTAACCAAGACTGAGTAGTGAGACTGAAAACGTGTTTCTTTCTCATTTCACAGAAGGCTTTATATAGCCAATACATAAACTGATTGCCTCCTACATTCTCGGAGGACTTTTACAAACGTGAAGTAAAAGCACTAAACCATTAACTAGTTGTGTTCTTACATAAGTGGAACCTTATTCTAACAGATGCGACTAAGTCTAAACAAACCCAACAAGTTTTCCGATTAGTTTTTTTTTGTTTTGTTTTCTATCTGCTCATAATAGATTTTGAGTTCTGGTTGTTGAAGCTTAGGTTCTTATTTACTTATAAAATCTGATGCTTTGTTGGAGACATT
>OVBJ01002097.1:0-20560 GCA_900406535.1 Noccaea bulbosa
GGGACATCAACGGGTGTCCTATTCCCGATGGTTTTGATCCTCGTCTGGTCACGCAGAGAATAGAATCGGCGTTGAATAGGTCGGACTTGTACCGACCTCATCCTCTCATTATCACTGCCATTGGCGACCTAACAGATATCCCTCGTCAAGAGCTCTCTTCCTCTGGAATTGATCTTAAACATTCTGCCGACGGCGGTAAATCTTCTGTCATCTCTTTCTATAATTTTAGTACCAAGTAATGGATTTTTTTTTTAAGGGTTTTTGATTCAGCGACGCTGCTTTCCTTTACAGAAACAGATTTTCAAAAGCATTTGCGTGAGTGGACCCGTTTTCTTTCATATCCGGCTACTATAATGCTCATAGCCGGTCCCACCCTACTGGAAGGCTTAGCTGAAACACTTTACATTCTAAAAGATGATGAAGATTGCAATCTTCATCTGGCATATCCTCAACGAGATGAAGCTCTAGACTGGCTCTGGAAAAGCTTTCTGCGTGGTGTTTCCAGAGAGTGGCTCTGGAAAAGCTTACTGGAAGGTGTGTGTTTGTTCCCTCTCTCTTTCGATCACAATCTTCAAATTTAGATTTATCCAGCAAAGCTCTTCTCGCTGAACTAAACTGTCTTTTCTCCACAGGTGAGATGGATTCGGGGACTGTGGATGACAAAAAGGAGACGACAGGACTTGTTCTTCAAGATAATTTTTCTGCAAAGCCTGTAAGCATCTCTCTGCTTATACATATTGTATCGATACATTTGTCATTGTTACAACCGAGTTCAACTAGACCGCAGATATGAAGTAGATAGATTTCATGTTGATTTTATTTACTGACTTTGTGATCCGAACAAACATTCAAGGTAAACCCCCTTAAGAGGAAGGCTGAAGAAGAAGTTGACCCGGAATGATTTGTGAACAAGACGGAAAATACATGGCCCATGGCAATGGGCTGGTGTTCTTTTTTAAGACATTTCATATGGTTAGGAAATAATGGTTTGTTCTACTTCTACCGGCAAATGTTGCGTTTTAACATATGCTCGACTTAAATACTTTTACCAAACATCTTCTTAAATTATTTCTCAATGTCGTGTTTTGTTTTTTGTATGGAGATTATATCCTACTAATAATCGAACATCTTCTTCAATGTTCGATTAAAAAAATTAACGTTGAGGTAATAAAGCATTAAAGTTTGAATGTTGGACGGTAATGTGTTGTGATGCATGGTCTCGGATAAACAAGAACCAATGAATTGTTGTTGACGAACAGAAGAATTCCTCCTTGTTACGTGCGCAGAGGAACTTGCCAACCAAGGGACAAAAATAATTAAAAAAAAATTATTTTTTTCGTAACTTATTCAAGGATTACTCGTATGAAAAAAGTTTAGGAATTCCTTTTTTTTTTTACACGGGACAAATGAGTCAGATGTAAAGTCGTCAATGGCGACGATTTAGAGACGATTCGATGTTAATTTGATGCATTTAGCAACGATTTCCCTACGATATATAAGATAGCAGTTCCAAAATCGTTGTAACTACGTTGCAATGGACAAAAATAATTAAAAAAAAAAATTTCATAACTTATTCAAGAATTACCACATATGGAAAAAGTTTAGAAAAGAATAAGAGATGAAGAAACTTTGAAAAAACGTGTTGCAATGTGGGGGGGAATTGGTCTTTTAAAAAGAAAATCTGTCTCTTTTCCCACATACTTGATAAGTTGAAAATTTGTTGTAAATTACGACGATGTAGGACGATTCGTCGTTACTGGGATGCACATTATTTGCCAATGATTTTTATAAATCAGTTGTAATTTCAATGTAACTGAATTTATCAAGATCCACTATATCTGGGCCTTTGTTAGAAAACATAAGCCCATCTAACGCAAGAATTGGTTTAATCGCAAGAGATAAATGGATAAACCCCAAAAACTGATAAGTGAAAAAAAACTTTTGAAGAAAAAAACCACCTTCAAGATCAAAACCTCCATGACAGAGCTCAATTCGTGTCCCAGCTAATCTTCCTACAGAATCTCTTGCTAAAAACGGAGAAAGGTTCGTCTTTTTTTTCCCTCAAATTCAATTGTTGAAAGCGTTGTAGAAAAATGCTTAAAGATGGGATATTTCCTTATCCGGTTTGTTCATACTGATTTCGAGCGGAATTGAATCAAATGTTTGTTTTTGCATCATGCGTGTGACTAGTTTCATGTAAATTTATACAGTGGGAAGTAGAATCGAGTGAGTGTAATGGCGTCAATATCAACCACCGTCTGGCTCTACCGAGGTTTCATCACCTCTGTTTCTCTTTAATCCACTTCCCTTTTTTCCCAATTTTTCCAGTTTTCTGATTCCGGTTTTTGGTTTTTTGCTCCGGTAGATAAATTATGCACAGAGAGTGGAAAGCTCGGTAATTGTATCCTGCAGGTTGGTGAAAACCAAATGTTGATTTCTAAAAACTTATAAATCTAAGTGTTGAAACTTTGTTTTTTATACATGTAGAGCCGGTTTAAATGCGGATTCCCAATAAGGACGTTACATGTCCGGATTAGTACCGGGGAAGATCGGTTATTGCGACATTGTGTCAAGTGCAAGAAGGAGAATGAAGATGATGATAATACAAGTGAAGAAGGCTCTAAAAAGAATGAAGAAGGATATGAGTATGTGACTGTTGAGAGACCTCCTTACTATAGTTACATGGACTCAACATCTGGGAAAATGGAGCCAGCATCGGGTGCTCGGGCTAGCATTCCAGGTGAGGACTTATGGCCAGAAGGAACATCGAGCCGGGTTAGAGCTGCTAGAGCTCCTCAACCAGCTGGCGAGTCTTCGAGTTTCCCTTCGTATGGCAAGAATCCTGGAAGCCGGAGGAAGAAGAACAGGAAAGCAACTGCGGAGGAGAATGTGACGGTTGATGAAGTATCGGATAGCTCTGAAGAAGAAGAAGAGGAGGAGGAGAAGGATTCATCGAACGGGTTTGTTGTGTATAACAATGGGACTGAGAGAGAAGGAGAAGAGGAAGAGAGTGGTTTTGAGCTGGATAAAAAGCTTGGGCGGCCACATCCTTTTATCGATCCGACGAAGAAGAAAGAGATCGAGAAGACGCTGACGAGCGATGAGAGTTGGTGGAACTGGAGGAAACCGGAGAAAGAACAATGGTCAAGATGGCAAAGAAGACGTCCTGATGTTGAAACAGTGAGAGTAGTCCTTTCATTTACAGTGGTCTTGGGGTTTACTCTAATGTTTTGATCCAATATGCTATTTTGTTCCTGCAGGTTTTTCTCAAGGCAATGGCAGAGACAGGACAAGTGAAGCTCTATGGGAAAGAGCCAACACTCACTGAAACTTCTCTCTACAGAGCAAGAAGACATCTTTTCAAGGAAGAGAGGTATATTCTTATAATCTTAAAACACTTTCTTGTTAAAGTCTGTTTCTTTTTTCAAAAAGAAAAGTTTTAAAATTTGTCAAGGCTGCAAGCTGAGCGAGAGAGATTGGCAAAAGAAGGTCCAATGGCGTTTTATTCGGAGTGGGTAAAGGCGTGGAAGAGAGACACGTCACGAGAAGCTGTGCAGAAGCATTTGGAAGAGACGGGTGAAGATGAGAACACACAGCTGATTGAGATGTTCTCTCACCAAACAGATCGAGAGTACCGGATAATGATGGGTACTGATGTCAGGATCAAGAGAGATCCTTTGGCAATGCGGATGAAAGAGGATCAGATTAAGCAAAGTATGACACTTTTTAACGGCTTTTTATAAACTAACCAACTCCTCATTGGGGGTATTCGAATGTTTGATTTAACTATTTTCTTGCAGTATGGGGTGGGGATCCAGTTTACCCCACAATTAACTACATTCAAGAACCTGATGCGGTTATGGATTACAGAGGACCTGATTTTCATGAGCCGACACCAAATATGCTCTCTTATCTCAAGGAGGTTATTAGTCTTCTTATTTAAAAATATTTTTCCTTTTTTTTTTGGTTCTTTTCTTGGTCTGAGACTTTTCGAATTGATCAGAATGGCAAAGTCATCTCGAGAGAGGTGCACGAAGCACTGCTGGCGAAAGAGAAAACCGAGCAGCTCGAGGTGAAATGACCAATCTTTCATTCTCTTTGACACAAGTCTCGTTGGAGATTTCAGAGTTTGTGTGATAAATTTTTGTATGAAATGCAGGTGCCTGATATTGATGATGCAATGGCACAAGCTGTTGATATTGGTGAAAACGACGTGAGTATCATTGATCATTGATCATATCATATCACATCCTCTTCTTCTTCTTCTTCATTGTTTCTTGATGTTACAATGCTTTGAGACATCTCTGGACTTTTAATGACAGGAGGAGGAGGAAGACGATGCACAAGTAGAGAAAGACGAGAAAGTGCCGAGGAACTGGAGTGTCTTGAAGAGTACCCCTGAGCTTCGCAACCCCAAGGTAAATGCCACTTTCAACTTGAGCCCGCCTATATATTTGTGTGTGTGTGTGTGTGTTTGTTTGTTGATGACATTATGTCTTTGGTTGGTTTCTGAAACAGCCTACACCGAAGAAAGACGGTCGGATGTCTCTAGACGAGGCCGTGGACGACTCTGAGAACTTAACCGATTTTCTCATGGACTTTGAAGAGGAGACGGATCCTTAAGCCGGTTTTTGTTGTTGTTGTTGTTCCCGGTTCAGTGTAAAGAACGCTATCAACAATTTAGCTTTGATAGATGGTTTAAAACGTTTAAAAGACTTGATTCGAATGGTTTCACAATCTCTTTTTTTCCATCTGCTATCTTGTTTAGTATCAAAAACCACAACTTTTCCAATAAATTATTTCGTAGAACTGAGTTGGACAAAAACAAAATCCTACAAATGGAATGGAATGAAATTTTGAAACCTCCTCATCATGTTATGAAGATGTTTTTGGTGTATAGTGAGAAACGTTTTGCTGCTCACTTGTTTCTGGAGATGACTCTATGGGTCAAGTCAATAAGTGCTCGTCTCGATCTTTTGACATCTTCATCGTCTGTTTCCGGTAAAGACCCAATTGCTGCGGCTGCAAGATTAGCATGTTCTATAGCTAACTCTCTTGTCCTTTGTATACCCTTGCTCTTCCCAAGATACTCTAAAGCCTGATTTTTTTTTTTTTCATGGAAATATAATCACATGAGAGACTTTGAAAACGTATTAGAGATTTTGAGTTAGGAGTTTTGTTTCTTTTCGAACTTACAATGTCAACATTCGTTGGATCTTCTTCAAGCTGATCTACAACTTTGCGTAGTTGAGGAAACTCCTCCATGGCAAAGAGGATTGGAGCTGTTATGATTCCATGGCGGATATCCGATAAGGATCCCTTCCCGAGCGAGGCAGATGTGCCCGTGAAATCAAGAACGTCGTCTATCAATTGGAATGCTAAACCCTGAAAATTTGGAAATTAATCAGAGATATGGAAGAAAGTTAGTTTGCATATAGAGCCAACATTTTCAGAAGATGATGATAACGAACCAGATTCTTCCCATACTCAAAAGCTAGCACAGCAACTTCTGCTGTTTGTCCAGCGAGTAAGGCAATCGCTTTGCAGCTGTTAGAGATTAGTGATGCCGTCTTATAATATGTCTTCTGCATATAGTAGTCCATACTGCAGCCATGGAAAGAAAAATATCAAATTTGCATGATCAATCATTATGATATCCATTTACCAATGGGAAAATCGACCCTTGCTTTTTATTCTCAAACATAACATAGAAGACTTGACTAGTCTTTTTTTAAGTGGCTGCATTCGACCAGGGAAGAAAGTTTGTACCTATGACGCTGCTCAGTTGTACTAGTCATTTGCATGGTTTCACCGGTAACAAGATGTTCTACAACAGTTGCAAGTAATGATACAACCTACAAACAAGAGAAACAGTGAAGATTTATGGCCTTCGAAGAAGTGATAGTTGATTGTTTAAGACTGATATTGATTCTAAGTTCTATATCAAGGCAGGTTTTAAATACCCTATCAACAAACCGTATCTAAAAACCAGTAGCAAATTCTTGAACAAGTTTTGCAAAAAAAGAAAGGAGCAAGTTTCTTAGCTTTTTTACCTCTGTGTTCTTCAGAGAAGCAAGGGCCACACAAGCCCGAGAGAGCAAAAAGTCTCCTGCTAATACTGATATCTACAACGTGAAGTCAATGGTGACCTCAACAATTAATTGAAGCCCAAACGCCAAAAATTAGAATTAATCATGTCTTTGGTGAGTACCTTGTTACCCATTACAAAGTTTAAGGAACCAACACCACGCCTTGTATCAGCATCATCCAAGACATCATCGTGCAGGAGGCTTGCAACCTACAATGCCCCCAAGCATTACTAATTGAAGAAAACAGAAGAAGAGGATACTCGACCTTTGACTTTTAATGAATATTGAGAGTAAAACCTATAGTTACTGACATGTATCATTTCGGTGATTTCAGCAATACCACGTTGCCTTACGCGTAATTCTGATGGGACTATAACTGCTGATTCAGCAGCCAATGCTTCTGGCACGCGTACATTCAGAGCCGTCGCCATCAACAGCAGAATCTAGAAACATAAAACCAGACTGGTTATGATACCAAGAGTGGAAATGATTCAGAACATGATGACAAGACATGGAAACATAAAAATGATTATGGTCATTACGGTTGGACGAAACTGTTTTCCTTCCACACCCCTTTTGAAGAAGTACTCAGCTGCAGAGGCAAGCTTTGGAACCTGAACAGCAGAATATAGATACAAAAAAGGAAAATTATACGCTTCAGAGCATCAAATTTGCTTTTGCCGCTCACACAAGAGAGTACAAATGAATGACAACAAAAAGGCTACTTTACCTCAGCAACTACCATGGCTCTCAACTTATTACTAAGAAGTGACAGCTCATCGGCAACGAGCGAAAACGGGTCAAGCTCCTCCTAGGAAAGGACAATCTTACTCTATCAGCAGTCAGAAAAGAAAGAGGACAATCATGAAAAACTTCAGCAATAACTTACGGTTAAACAAAAATCAATGACCAATTCAACAGGATCAGTGAAATCAAGAACGTAACAGTTGGTTTTTTTTGACAGACTTGTTTCTTGCACAGGTGGAAGTTATGTAAAAAATTAAGCATATGTGAAAGTTCCAACAATAGAGGATCATAGATTAAGCTCACCATGAAGATTCAATGGAAATAATAAATAACGAGGAGCTAAGTAAGAACCTCAACCAAGGAGCTGCTTTGATGATAGAGATGATGTTGAAACCCACCATAAACCGGAGATTTCAATGAATAAGTTCCTCTGCAAACGTAACCCTACTAAAACATCACAAAGAACAACACACTGGTTAGGTCACCAATCTATTCTTATCGTAACCTTCTCTCTATGTAAAAGTAAAAAGTAAAACTTTCTCTGCGCAAACAACATTATTAGAAATAGAAACTAGAAAGAGAAGACTAGATTTGGCTAATTGCTCCAACAGGAACAATTATAAGAATTTCAATTGGTCAACGAAATTCCAACAAACACCCTCAATTAAAAGCGAAGCCTTTATCCACTACAAACATCATCTCCATGGTACATGATAATAACTAAATCGGGATGACTAAAACAGACCCCATTAAAATTGCAGCTTCCTAATACCCCATGCAATCAATTTCTCCACCAAAAACTCAAAACCAGAACATCCTTAATCGAGTAATTCTCGGAATCCCAAAGAGAAGACCTTGAAATTACCTTGTGTGTAGAGTCGGAACAAGAGTGACCTTGATCAGGGAGGATTTCGAGGCGATGAGAGGCGAGAGATTGAGAGCAGCCATAGAAGCTACGGTTTCTCAGAAACTTTGAAGAAATCCGAGAAAGACCCCTCGAGAACAGCATGTTTTTATTTGTTTTCCGATCCAAATAACAGAGGAGAAAGAATCAAAGGCTTGTGTGTTTTCGATTACAAATTTTGTGAATCTGAACAGAAGAAAATAACCAGCCGACTTTGTTTCGCTTATTCGCCGAGTCGTATAAAATTAAGAAATCGTCGTTAAATGACGAAGACGAACCTCAGCCATGAAAATGTTTGACATTTTTTTTTTTTTTTATTACTTTGAGAAATTTCATCACACAGACCTACGCCTTTTTAGGGCTTCTCTCCTTTAATTATTTTTTCAAAAAATGCTATTATTTTTTTTTGTAAAATCTGTAAAAATACGAAAAAAAATAAAAAAAAAATTAACAAATTACAGAAAAATAAATAATTAGTTGACAGAAAAAAATATATATTTAGCCAACCAAATAAATTCCTAGCAAGAGGCCCACTTAAGCCCAATCATATTCATACCTCTGCAAAGTATGAACATTTTTTACTTGGGAACAAAAAAAAACCAATATTAGAACAAACTCAATATATGAGTTATGTATACTATTGATAGAAAATGTTTATAATTTGCAAGAAATGAATGTATTGATTAGAAACAGCAAAAAGTTGTAGAAACTTTTCATTGGATTTCGTTTCTTCTGCAAATTTTTGGCACTTTTGTGATTGCTAACCCATTGAGCCATATACTTGGCAGTTTTTTTCAGAGACACATTGAACACTGTTAAAATACAAGGTATGAACACAATCAATAAACACAGTTATATACAAATAAAATGTTTATACGTTTGCCACCGAAGAGGGCTTTGTGAGCAGAAGCAATTGCTCAAACTCTTCGTCAGTGCTCTTAAGCATCAACGGCAATGGCAATTCCAAACCTCTCTCCATGGATTCCATGTGTCTCGGCTTTATCCTTTTCTCTAGACTGAAGGCAAAATACTGTGGAAAGTCCTTAAGATTCTCCAGTTTACCTTTGATCCCGCTCATGAAGTAATCTAGCTTTGGTTTGAAGTTGTTCTCTATGCTGAATGTGAATAGAGCCGGACATCTTAGGATCATCCCAATCGCTTCCGATCTCGAGAACCCTATGCTCTCCAAGAATCTGACAACAAAAACAAACGTAACTATAACTTATTAACTCTAATTGTACAATATCTCTAATCTAATCACCAATCAGGTAATATTAAAGAGAAGGACTGTAGATTTTACCTAAGCTTTGGGATGAGAGTGTGTTCAACACTAGAGACCAACAAGACAGGATCTTGGTGAGCAAGAGCATCGAGATCCCTGAAACCGAGTCTCTGCAAGTAGAAAAGAGCAGGCTTGAGCTGGTCTTCCACGCTGCTGATCAGGAGCCTTGGGCATTTTTTGATGACTCTTCTGAACCCGTTCTCGGGGACGTGGAGATCACTCGACAGGAACATGAAGACAGGGTTGAGTTCTGTTCTGATGTCGGAAGTGAGGATCGTAGGACACATCCCCAAGATCCTTGGGAGGTCGTTTGGGTAGATTCCTTTTGATTGGAGGAAATGGAGGACGGATTCGATCGAGTCAAGGGAGGCTGATCGGAGAAAAGGGTTTAGAGAGAGGGCTTTGCCTGAGTCGATCCCCATGAGCTCGAGACAGAGGATCTTCTCTTTCATCTGGAGGGCTACGGTCTGATCGGTTACGGAGAAGAGAGGGTGGCTATGGTTATGGAGAGTGGTTTTGATGGTTGTGGGTTTCGTGTACAAGGTTGTGAATTGGGATTGTTGTGGACATGAAGGTTTCTTTGGGGAAATGTAGAGAGACGAGCTCAGTGCTGCAGACATGGTGGAAGTGAGCGCAGAGAGAGAGAGATGATGTGGCCTTAAGAAGAAGAAGAAGAAGAGGAGATGGTGGGTTACTGACACGTGGCACTATATTGTGTCGTGATTGGTGAGATAAGATTGCAAAAAGTGTGACATTTTCTGTAGTTTAGATAATCAAAAAGACATCTTAATACGTGGCAATCTTCTTGTACAATGATTGGCTCATTTGAGATTACGTTGTTCAGTCTGTCAATAGTTTGATTTTTTTTCTATACTTTTTTGTCATCTCACGAATCTCTTCCTCCGAGTTGTATTTGTGCTGCTCAAACTTCTCCTTGTCGCATTTCAAGGCTGTATTTTTACAAGCCACTGATATCGAGCAAGTTAAAGATCACTCGACAGTTTTGCTTCTGAGCAGAGTCATCGCCGACCAAACTTTTTTCTGTGATCTTCTCATGGTGATCTTACAATGCATAGCTTTGTGATTGGGTTCTCATACTTCACTGCAAGCTATCCGATTACAGAGTAGAATTTCAGGTTCAGTTGATAGCATAAAAAACAACGAGCAAATTTGCCAAATTATAACAGAATAATTAATGATCCCAACATCTTATTTGCGCTGAATCAACAGAAAGGTTTTGGCATCAAGGTTTGATGCTTGGCAAAATTTCTTTTAGAATGACATTTTGCATTTAGCACCTTTTCCTAAATCAAAATTCAAAAAACATTTAGTACCTCTTTCTATATATCAAAATTTAAACAAACCTTTTATACAAGTAGAAAACTTATATTCATTTAACGGCCGGATATAGTTAAATTTTTTTAAAAAAATTAATAGCTAAGCAAAGAGATATTTCACTTTCCCTCTAAACTTATTATATATACAGCCAAACAGCCGGCACAAATTATATTTTAAAACATATATATATATATATATATATTTTTTTTTTTTCATTACTTTCAAGTTTCAACCATTGAAATTAGCTAACGATTATCTCCATGATCTGGACCATCTGGTCACCAACTTTAATGACAAATGCATACAAAGGGAAAAATAAAAGTAGTAAACAAGATGCTATAATGACATAAAAAATAGAAAATGACACGAAAAGGTTGACTAAATTTGCAGTACTGGTACTACGACAAATTAAATTAAACTAGACAAAACTTTGTCGTCTGATGAAATCTTCGACTCGTCTGTTTAACTCCTCGTTCGACATCTTCGAGAACTCCGATTCTTCTCTTACATTCTCCCACTTCTCCTCCGCCTCCTCAGCCTTCTTCCCCTTGTGAACAATCACCCATTTCGAGCTATCCGATTTGCTTCTATCGTAACTCCTCTGTCTTTGTTTAGTCTCTTGATGACGACGTTCGGAGCGTGTCTTGTCCGATTTGCTTCTCCCGTACGGTTTAGGGTTCATCAGCTTTGTTGCGTCGCAATCATCTTTTTTAACAGCAGTTACATTAATGTTTTGCTCACTCGTTGGCTCGTATTTTTCGCTGACTATGTTAATTGGTTGGTTCTCGCTCACGACTCGTACGGTTTTCTCATGAACTTTCGCTTCCTTGTGAAGCAAATACTGCCGTGTATCTTTGACCCCTGCTCCGTGCACGGCTTCTTCATGTTTCTCACCGTTCTTTATTTCTTCCGTCAAACTCACCCCATAGCTCGAGTTTTCCGGTCTAGTAATTTCTCTTGCGTCGCTTCTCGTCGCTGCCGTGTATTCCCCGTAAAAATCGTGATTCTCTTCATCAGTGAATGCACCGTAATCGGCAGCTATGATGATGATAAGCGCGTTGGAGATAATGAACAAGATCTTAGTATCGTTGAAGATCGACGAAGGAGATACTTCGAGAACGTGGAAGATCAAAATGTAGGTGAAGATCGATAAGAGAATTGGGAGCAACGAATACAAGTTGTATTGTTTCTTCTTGGGCTTGTAAGGCTCCAAAATAGGGTTTCCAACAGCGTACGATGGCATTTCTGTCATTTTGAGAGAGAGCTCGTGATGAGTTGGGCATTGAGTTTAAGGGTGTAGTAGTGTGTTTGATCTTTCAAGGGCATGATCGGAGCTCTTTATAACGTGATCACCAATCTGAATTATTGAGCTTACGAATTTTCTATTTTACCCTTCGCAACTACTATATCTTAACTTTTGGATCCTGCCACGATTCGCGATTTGTCGTGTCATGGTGATTTAATTAAGTTCAAATTACGTCCCAATAATCTTTCGCAAGTATTATTTAATAGTTAATTATTGATTTCTCCTTGTCTACCTGAAACTTTACACTACATTTAAAAATGTATACCGTGTATTAAGAATATAGATACAAAAGTACAAATAAAAGATAGGTACAAAATTTAAAGGGTAACTATAATGTCGACATTGGGTGATATAAGCAAATCGGAAAGAAATTTAAGGTCAAGGTACAGAGGCTTGGTACTGCAGGACATCGCGACACGTCATCAAGTGACAACAACATGAATCTGTAAATTTTTGTTTTTGTTATATTTATACATTACATTAGGTACCTTTGAGATGTACAAACGTAAGAAAAAAATGTCTCGCGCTTTGACAGCACAACAAAGTAAAATAAAACAACATATATGTGATAGCTTTGTTTCACACGTATCTATAAAATTGAATATCTTTTTTGTTGCATCACCTAACGATACAAAAAATTACAAATATAAAATAGATTTTGTTGAAGATTTCATCAAAACGATTTATATGATTTTATCCGTTTCTTTATCTGGAGTGAAAGAAACTCCAATAAGTTTGATTGTAAATCTTTCAAGGCAGTCAATTCCCATAAAAGATCAACAGATCCCTTAACTTGTTTTTCCTCTAAAATTTAATAAATGCATCACTCTGACTATGAGTCAGCAGGCCTTGTATAAAACATTTGGTTTCATGAAGCCAGTATATATAATTGAAACTGAAAATTTAGACAGAGTAATGTACATGTGTTCCCATAAACTATATATCAGCTTGTTGCTTAAGCTACAACGTGGCAATAGCGAAGTTCGTATAAGCCCACACGTTGGCGGCTGATCTAGATTTCATCGTACAAGTGTTAGATCTTCGAAGTTATTATATTTTCTCGTTTTAGTTACAAGTGTTAACTCTTGGTGACTATCTTGCACGGTTTATTATATTTTCTCGTTTTTAATTATAGAAAAATCCTCTTTTATACAGTAGAAACTTTATTATTAATTTCTCGTTTTTAATTATAGAAAAATCATCTTCTATACAGTAGAAACTTTATAAATTAATAATGTCGGAACTTTGATAAATTTATAGAGTCTTTTTCCCGGCTCAGTGACAGTCCACACATGTTTCATATGTTTCATATTTAAAGGTGAAGACATTCCGTCTATTAGGATAACTAAGTTTGTTATTTCCTTCTGAGATCGAGAGGACCAACATATTATAAATTCTTTTCCCTTTTTTGATCTGTCAGAAGTTTTTCTTCTAGCTTTGCCATATGATCGAGTTCTTGATTCTCGACTTCTCGTTGTTCAGCAAACAAGACTACGCTTGATCACTTTATAACGCCGCTATTTAATATTTCCAGACAGAATTATGCTGTTCCAGCAGAATTGTCAAACTCCGATTAGTCAGTTTCTTTTCAGCTCTCGCAAACCCCATGCAATTAGATACATCTTGACTTCTTTTCGATGTAGATCAACATCTTTGTCTCTGCTCAGAGATTCCCTTCTCAGGCCCCATTGTCTCTCTCTGTATTTTACAACTAATTACAAACCTTTTACGAGCCATACTATTTACATTTGGTGAAATCTTTTCTCTAATGGTTGTCTTTTTGTATTTTCTAGTTTTAAGGTGGTTTAAATTTGATACATTATTATCTACATAAAAGTAGTGTATATAGTTATTGGCAAAACTGAAACTTTAAAGTTCTAAAGGTAATCAAGGGTCTATAATCCATCAGTAGCGCGGAAAAACAGTTCATAGTTTCATATACTTGGAATATGTTACGTACAGCCAACAAAAAAAGAAAAGAAAAGTAAGGTACCTTAATGATTAAAATGAGAAAAATTGAACTAAACTAAACAACACTATTGGGAACGGTGGTAAGGATAAGTTGCTTGAATCCGAACATTTCGTTTCTGAAGAAAACTCCGAAGAGATCTCTTCATGGAGGCCTTTTGATGGTTTAAACGGGTCAAATGGTTTGGGCTAATCGGAGGATCCGAACCGTCTGAACTTTTCAATGATAATGATCTCTTTTCCATGTCTCTACTCGCTAGCGATAGTATAGCTTTTGCCTGCATCAATCAGTATATAAGGTAAAAGTTAAAAAAAAAAAACACATTGTACAGTAAATAAATAAATGAGAGCTATATATATATATAGAAAACGAATGTTATGCAGACCTGAAGATGGGTAACATCTGAAGAAACACACATGTGCCCGTTGAAGAAAATGGTCAGTATCTGAGACTGAGATTCATGGTCAGGATATGGAATTTTAGAACCGCTTGATGAATCATGTGGAGGAGGAAGAAGGCGAAGTTCCAAGTCGCAATTACTTTGCATCTCCATCTCTTAATTGTGAGTAAAGGCTTGTTGAGTTTTTGATGATGATGATGGAAATGATTAATGTGCTAGTCGATTTGATTTATTTATATGTGTGTGTGTATGAGTGTGGGTCGCGTGTTGTGTATGTGTCGCGGTCGAAGAGAGAGAGAGAACGATCAAGAAAAGACAAGACAAAAGCTGGAAACAGAACAGAAAATAACACAGTTTTACATCTCTCTTTCTCGCTAACTCCCGCACGTGTAAAATGTTTATTAACTTGCACTATTCTCATTTGTTATGACTTATGAGACTATTTCAATAATAAATCGAATCACGTGATGGCTATTTCGGCCAATTGTATTTGGACGTGCCCACATATGACATACCGACAGATAAAGTCTAAACCACGTGGGACGTGATCTACCACTTTCGAGTTTGATGATTGGTTTTCAAAAGAAAATCATCATTACGATCTCAAATTATGGAACCGAAATGAGTAATGAGCACCACTGGTATACTTTATATGTAAATAAAAACGTGGTTATAATGAATTTAATTTAAATATTTTAATTTAAAAATCTAATAAAATCAATTACCCTTGTTTTTGGTTTTTCTTCTTCCATCCCTAAAATTTTTGTTTTGGTTCATAACAAAAATTTTTTTTTTACAAAATTTATAATTTTGAACATAAAATATATTGCATTTAGTAAGTTTTAAAACATAGAAAGACATACAAAATATTAGATTAAAAATTCGCAAATTAAACGTAGAAAAACATACAGAGAAGAACTAGTTTACATTCAGGAGATTTTTATGCCATACATGCTCAATCAAATCCGCTTTAAATTGTTCGTGCTTTATTAAATCACGAATTTGATTTCGATTGGCCATCATACTGTCGACATCTAGAATTGTATCCATATCGGTGAAGACCGGATTCTCCACTTGTGAAGTGCTTCCTCCTTCTTGCTCGAATTCAGATACATTGATAAGATTGTATCTATCTCGTTCGTCTTCCACTATCATATTATGCAGTATGATACATGCTCTCATAATCTTTCCAATCTTTGCCTGATCCCAAAAACGAACCGGGTTTTTCACGATGGCAAATCGAGCTTGCAAGACTCCAAAAGCTCGTTCCACATCTTTCCGGTAATGTTCTTGAAACTCAGCATATCTCGATGCTTTGGGATCTTGTGGAATTTTGATTGTTGGCATAAAAGTTGTCCATTTAGGATAAATACCATATGTGAGATAGTAAGCCAACTTATATTTCCGTATGTTGACATAGTAACTCACTGGCGGAGCTCGACCTTGTAAAATATCATCAAAAACAGGTGAACGATCAAGAACATTGATATCGTTTAAGGTACCTAGGCATCCAAAAAACGCATGCCAAATCCAAAGATCATGTGAAGCTACAGCCTCTAAAACAATTGTTGGTTTTGCAGAGCCACGTGTATATTGTCCTGCCCAAGCGGTTGGACAATTCTTCCACTCCCAATGCATACAGTCGATGCTCCCTATCATCCCGGGAAATCCACGTGCCTCTCCGACGTCAAGTAGCCGTTTAAGATCATTTTTTGTGGGTCTTCTTAGATAGTCATCCCGGTACAAAGATATTATTCTGTCCACGGATTTTTCCACGCATAAGAGTGCAGTAGTTTCAGAGACCCGAAGGTATTCGTCGACTTTGTCAGCTGCACAACCGTATGCCAAAATACGAATAGCTGCTGTGCACTTTTGTAGTGCGGTTAGACTGGTCCTTTCCGTAGCATCCGGTCGTTGTTTAAAGTATGAAATGTGAGTGGAGAGTCGATCAACTATTTTCTCGAACAAGGGCTTGTTCATTCTGAAACGTCGACGGAACATATACGCCAGATATGTGGCATCTTCGGCAAAATAATCCTTAAATAAGCGTTCATGGCCTTCCTCACGGTTTCTTTCTATATATATATATATTTTCTTCTTCTCCTTTCTAGGCTGACCATACCCAACTGTTGCTTGCTCAAAGATTTGATCCCATGCTCGGTCAGATTCTTGGTCATAAGGGTCACGGTGATCATGAAGAGAGAAATGATGATTAGAAGAAGAACCCATGAAGGTGATGTTTACTAGAAACTTGGGTTTTTATTAAAGTAGTTTGGATTTCAGGGAAGAGAGTGACGTTTTTGTTGTTTTGGTTTTGCATTAATAAGGATGAAGAGAGAAATGAACAAGGAACAAGAACAAGAGAAATTTTATAGCATTCTCGTTGGTTTAAATGATCAATGAAAACTTCAATATATAGAAATTTTGAAAGCAAGAAAACAAAAACAAAAACAAAAACAGCAGAAAATCATGTGAGCAAACAGAGTGAAGAAGAAAGAAAACACGTGAAAACAGAGTGAATAAGAAAAGAAAACAAGAAAAAAAAAATAGCTTTGTCATTGGCCTTGGTCTCCTCCTTCAGCCTTCCCGTGATACACAACTTGGTCTGATGCATTTGTCTCCTGCCTTCACGTGAATAAGCTTTGTCTCTTTACTAATGTTCCATCAGCCCACTGACAAAACCACAAGAAACAAGCAAGTAAAGTTTAAATCAGAGATTAGGAGACATAAAGCATATTTAATCGTAAGACAAAACCACAAGAAACAAGCAAGTAATGTAATAACAGCAAGCAATCTAATAACAGCAAGTATAAACAACAGTTAATTTGTTTATATTATCCGAACAAAGAAAGACAAATTACAAAGGGAAAATGATGGTTTTCAACCTAATATTATCCGAACAAAGAAAGACAAATTACAAAGGGAAAATGATGGTTTTCTACATCAGAAACCTAACTTAATAAAGCTGAACTTAATTCATAGCATTTAGATCCTAGAAAACACATAAAAGCTAATCTAACATCATGTAATCGATTAGCTTGTCCTTGAGACCAATCTCTTTCTCAGTAAGTGGTTCCTTTTTAGCTAGAAGACTATCTAGAATTGCATGCTTCGACATCCTTTCACTCAAGGCTAAGTCCTGTTTCCTATCAGCCGACATGGTCTCATATTTCTCAGCTGAAATGGGATCACTTTCCCTTTTGCCCTTCTTAGCTTTCGCTTTTCTGCTTTCACTCCTATAGGCCGAGCTATGGCTTCATCCACATCCTCTAAAACTATTGGCGAGCTTCCATCACCCCTTCCTCTCTTTGAGCTTCCACCGGTTTTGGTATTGCACGAAGCAAGCCATTTTTGGTCATTACGGAGCTCTTTCCAAGCATGCTCCATAATGAAGCCGCTCTTTTGATCGTTTTCGAAGATCTGGTGAGCCAGCTTGAGAGTGTCATCGTCGTTTTGGCCACTGGTTATCTGAGTTTTGGCAGCCTTTTAGGCACTAACAAACTTGCCAACCAAGTCGTTTATCCTCTGCCACCTCTGCTTCAAGATGGATTGATCTCTTGGTGGAAGTCCAGCCACCTTAGGACTTGAGTTGAAGTAGACAGTGATACGTTTCCAAAACGTGCCGGCTTTCTGCTGATTCCCAACAATTGCATCCTTGCTGGTGTTAAGCCACACACTGATGAGGACATTGTCTTATGTTGGACTCCATCTTCTTCTTCCTCTATGCTCCTTAGGTGTAGGTGTTTGTTCCTCTAGCATCGGAGCATCAGGCGATTGAGAAGAAAAAGGGACTTCGGCTGATCCTAAATCTACGCCTTGGGAGTAGGAGATATTCTCCTGGCTTGTTAACAGATCAAGGTAGCTGGTTCTGGAAGTAAATGGGTTCGGGGAATCCATTTCCGGAAACGTGAAAGAAAATACTTCGAGAATGGAAGAAGAAAACGAGAAACAAAGAGAACAAACAAGGTATTTGGGTTTGTGCTTACTAACGTTCTCAAGTTCTTGGCTATATAGAAAAAAAGCATTCAATAGTAACATCTAACACAACACACACAACATTTAACACAACTCATCAATGACCTACAACCACACTAATCTAATCACATTAAATAGAGAACCATTACGAATGACTTTTCAAAGTGACATAAACTTCTAGTTAGCTACCAAAACCAAACAATTCAATACATTCATTTACTTTTCAGAGATAAAGAAACTGTAAAAATTTTGAGAAGGCAAAAGGTAGACCATAATTATAACTCACCTAACAACTAACACACATCTTATCAATGATAAAGCGACGAAGCAATGAAAGCAAAAGCAGTTTCACATAACTTAATATGTGCATTCAAGACAAAAGTAAAAATCTTAAAACCAAGCAATTTCAAACATGAATCTAAATCTTAAACTACCCTTTTGTGATAAAGCGAGAAAGTTTCTTTAGCCTTGCACCTAACCATGGAAATACATTCAAGTGTCAAAATCAAATCAAATTAATAATACTATGATCATCTTTTCATCAAAACTGGATTCTTAAAAATTTAGCTAGATAAGTGGTTAGCAAAATAAAAACGGCAAAAAATACTCAACAAACCAAATTAAGTGATTGCCAACCAAGTTGTTTAATCCTAATGGTTGGAGTTGGAGAGCAACAAAGTGTGGTTTTAAGTTTAAGCTAATTCACTCAACAAAGTGTGGTGTTTGTATCTTGAAACAAAGTAAGCCATTCGTTTTGTTGAACATTTTAGTACCAATTATGAATGAAAAAATCTGACTTTCTTGTCACACAAGATCAAGAACACATCGACGGAATCAAGAAATGCATAACAAACAACCCCACAGAGAATCCAAATCCAATAACAAGGCTCAAAAGTTCAAAAAAAACAGGCATCTATGAACCGCTTGATGAAGCAACAAATCAAACAGGCAGCGTAAAATTGCATAACTTTCTAATTCAAATAAGCAAAACACGAAATCGCAGGGAACTCAAAACGAAATCATAAACATGCAAAGCAATCAATAAGAGAAGAGAGAATAGAGAAAAGTGATACTTATCTTTTCCGATCTGCGTCCAGGGAGAGCACCAGGCGTAAAAGAAGCGAGCGTCTTCCTCAATCCATCGACGGCGTTGAAATCCGAAGAGGCAGAAACGGTGATTTCCGATCGGAGGCATAGAAGAAGAAAGATAGAGATAGAGAGACAAAGAAACTTTGATAGAGAGATAACGAGATGGAGAAAGAGACATGCAAACACCGTCTCCGACGATCGGAGTCGAGGTCGAACGGAATCGGTTCGCCGGAATCGAGACGATTCGTTTCCGGAAAGAACGAGAGAGAGAGCGAGAGAGAAGAGAGGAAAAAAATAATTAAACGCGTTTTCAGAGGGTCATCTTTATTACGTCCCAACACGTGGCAGGTTTGAAACCCAGCCAAAAAACTCTTGCTAAGAGTTGGTTTATAAGTTTTAATTTCTTTTATCTTTTTTTAATTTTGTATTTCAGCTAAAAAAATTCTTATAAACCATCTTATGAACCACTGCTGTGGATGGTCTTAGTGTCGGGAACAATTAAATATTGTTAAAGATTTGGGAATACCATGAAAATGAACCTGCATCGAGCTTCATTTGGAGCTCTAATGCATTTTTAAAAAATAAATATATTATTAATTTAAATAAAGAGTTCATCTAACAATTCTTTAATTTTAAGCTCCACATTGCACATATATATACTATATGAGGTTCTTTAAAGTGAAAAATAATTTTCTTTAACAAAGTGTTTACAAATTTATAGAAAATGTGATTACATTCAAGATTCACACAAACGGATACCATTTCTCCTGTGTTATTCATATGAATACCATTCTGTAAAAGAATAGAGAACTGGTTGTATACATCAAATAACCGATGAAAATGGTTACCAGAAAACATTAAAATATACCTTGGAGACTAGTTTCCTTCCTGACTGTAGCAATACTTGCAGTCCAAGAGTTGCCATCACGGCCATATTAGAGAGCATAAAGGAAACATATAATTAGCCTACTAATGCAATGAAACAATGAACACTATGGCAGGTAATCCAAAAACAACAAAAACCAGTAAGATAGTTTAAGAGGAAGGTTTGGAAGGGAAAAGAAAAGACATGTCCTAACATATACGCTCAAGTATTAGTATGGATCGGATACCAATACCCAAAATAATCAAAGCCTGAAAGGGACTATATATTCCAGAATACATTTGAAATGTAACAAGTTTTCTGCTAACCTGACCTCAGTTCCATGGACCTACAACCAAGATTATTAATTGAATGTATCATTTCATCCATCACACGGTTCTTTGAAGCAAAGATCTCCATGAAACTATGAGCTATATAAAGAGGAATCCAAACGCATAAAAGTCTCATGCCCAAACACAATGGGTCCTCAATGGAATTACGAAATTCAAAATCAACGCACTTTAAAGTAGCATTAATGATCAACATGAAACTTTGAAAGCTTTATAATCTGAAACTCTAGAGGAATACAAAGACATGAA
>OVBJ01002098.1:0-20557 GCA_900406535.1 Noccaea bulbosa
ATCATACTAGTGGGGGAGTTGGACATGGCTTTGAAAAGCCCAACAAATGGCAGGTCTAACCATAAAACTTTATCTTTCTTTAATATATCAATGCTTGACATGTATTTTTGTTACATTGTTATCTTTGTGCGTGGAAAGAAGATCATAATTTTGATCCGAACTTAAAAAACCACCATAAAGCTATGGTTGGTTTTTAAACAGGAACATGAACTTGATACATAATTTCAATATCTGTGGAGACAAGAGACTATATAGACATATACACATTACAGGCACACAAATCTATGTGTTTTTGCTAATCTGAGATTAAAGAAGAACCAGAAGAAACGTGATACATACTCCAGCATCTTGTTCACATATCATATCATTTCTCGATATTTTAGTTCGATAATATAAGTCTTATAAAATGCCAAACAAGCGAAGCTAACAACAATTAGACGTAGAAATGACTTCAAAATCAATTCCCACATATAACACATCGTTCATCAAATAAGGTAGATTAAGTTTCTTCAGAGGCATGAAATCCGCAAAACCATAGTGGTCAACATGTTCAGCACTAATCCAGTCCGAATCTATAAGTACAAAACAAAATAATAATTTTAATGTTTTAGTTACTATCAAAAGACTTTAATAAGTTAGCAAATTCCAAAAAAAAGATTCAAAGAAATAGCCATACATGTTTTCTCAAGATGATCTTTATTAACTTGATCCAATACCCTCAGCTTAAATTTGGCGAAAGTATTTGTCTTTAGGGCATTGTCGATAAACCCTTGTCCCAATAGATACACAGAAAATGATTTGTCTTCTTCCCAATCAAACCCTTTGGGATGAACCTCAATTCTCCTGATCAAATAAACATTCACACACAACATGCAACTTCTTTAACGTGATGCATTTTGTTATTAAAAATGTGTTTTAAAATAGGAAAATAACTAAGTTAGAATTGATCACCATTTCCGATTTCCAACGACAAATTCAGTGGAATAATGAACCTTTACACCAAGCGTTAAAATCGAGTACGAGGCCATCTCAAAAGTGACTCTGTGATTGAGAGGCTTCTCAATTAAGCTAAAACATTCCGCTGTTCCTGATTTAGCATTTTCAGTCCCAAAAAGCTTGACACCAAATATACCACAATCTTCAGTAAGATACCCTTTTTTCTCAAGATCAGCAAGTGATATGAAATATGAAGCTCCTCTCTTTTGCGATATTGATGATATACCAAAGTCTTCTTTTCCTACACATATAACACAACAACATGGATGAGAGAGAGAGATAGAGATAGAGAGAGAATGAGAGAGAGAGAGAGAGAGAGATAGAGATAGAGAGAGAATGAGAGAGAGAGAGAGAGAGAGAGAGAGAGAGAGAGAGAGAGAGAGAGAGAGAGAGAGAGAGAGAGAGAGAGAGAGAGAGAGAGAGAGAGAGAGAGAGAGAGAGAGAGAGAGAGAGAGAGAGAGAGAGAGAGAGAGAGAGAGAGAGAGAGAGAGAGAGAGAGAGAGAGAGAGAGAGAGAGAGAGAGAGAGAGAGAGAGAGAGAGAGAGAGAGAGAGAGAGAGAGAGAGAGAGAGAGAGAGAGAGAGAGAGAGAGAGAGAGAGAGAGAGAGAGAGAGAGAGAGAGAGAGAGAGAGAGAGAGAGAGAGAGACCAGTAGAGTGCCATATTTTCTGTATCTGGTTGATGACAAAGAGCTGAAATTGGAGCTTCGCATTTATTGAAACTTGATTCACTAAGAAGATTGAGACATAACCATTTTCATTTGGGTACAAAATAAGTTTCCTGTTTTCATGCAAAGTCAAGCAATATGAAGCTTATAAGTTAGTTTTCATCTGTATGTTAGACTTGTCGAATGCATAAGAGGACAAAGAAAAACAGCTTCACATTTTATCCAAAAAATAAAATAAAAAAATGAAAAAAAGCTTACCATTTGTGACCACCGAGATCGAAAACAGATGATTCAACCATTTTGAGATTATACTTTTTTAGTAAAGAGAAGTTATCTATCTTGAACAAGTGAGATGTTTTGTGAAATGATTTGAACTCTTTCAACATTTCCGTGAAGAGGAAAAAAAAAGATTAAAAATTGGAACTGATAATACAGAGAGGCGGCTCAAAGTAATATGTTCTTACGTTCAACAGGTATTGGTCGAGACATTGTAGCAAGCAGCAATATTTTTCAAAATAAGTTTTATGAAACTGATTCTTTATAATTGAGACTGCTATAGCTAGATATGTTCGGGCTGCATAGCTTATATATAAAGACATTACAGGTCAAGAGCCAAGTGAATATTTCTGTTTTGGCCCCAAACATTTATCGAAAACGAATCGTGGATTTCATGCTATGGAAAAGATTTGAGATTGATAAGCATTATACATCGCATCTTTTGGGAATATAACTAGTTTGTACAACCGACCTTATCTTGATAGTTGATACCATGCAACAAAGAATCCTAATTTTTTATACGTGTGTTTGGTAAATAATAAGGGAAATAATAGATAACATAAAGTTGAAGTGTATTATAATTTTTTTGTAGATATATGGCACTACAAACAAACGCATCAAAAGAACAATATTTTTGTTTAACCGGCTTTCAAATTAAATACTAAGCTCAAAAGTCAAAAAAATGTTGATCTGGGTTTTTTCATGTACATAGATTCTTCTTTTTTCGCTTATTATTTAGAAAAAGGAAATCAAGACTAGAGTTTAGAAAAAGAGTTTATTATTTTGGTAACCCGCTTGTGAAACGGTCCAGAGCCCATATGTTTCTCTTATGTTTCTGTCCGAATTTGGTAACAGTTATCGAATCGAACAAAAAACACAAGCCGTGGATTACACGCTACAGCGAGATTCCAAAATTGATATGCATTATAAACATACGTCACATCTTTTTGGCATATATTCAGGTTCGTATAATCGACCTAAAACGCATCTGACACTAATGTAGAAAGAGAGAGAAGGGAGAAAATGATTGAGTAGGGGGTTTAAGATAGTGCGTATTGTATTCTTTTTCAAATACAAGAATAATCAAAATTTTCCTTTTTTCATAAAAGAAATTATTTCTGTTTTGGACTGAAATTAACCTCTTGATACTCGTTACTTCATTTTATTAATAGTTGGGTTTCGGTTTGGGATTTAAACTTTAAAAAATCTGTTTTCATTAAATTTAACAAAAAAATTGGTTTCGAGTAATTGTAGATGACATAAACAAGATAAGTAACATCAAAGCTTGAGAGCAGCAATGGATTCGGGTTTAAACTCGACCCGCAAGCCCAAGATCCGTCTAACTTCGGCTGGAGTGAGTCTCCAAGTCATGGGTCCTGCGTTCTCTCCCCAAAAGTCCAAAATCTCTGAGACCTTCTCCAAGTTGAGTATCGTCGCCATTTGAGTTAACCGAGCGAACTTATCTCTCACTGTTATCTGAGTCATACCGGAGAAATGGCTAACCAAAGCCCTCATGTCTCGGTCAAGCTGAAGCCCACCAAGCTGGCTAAACCGTTTCTGCATCATTATCACTTCCAGTCTCCTCACTATGAAATCGATTATGAGATGCAGAAACGAGTCGTAGTTGTTGGACGTCATCAAAGGTTGGAGCCACGCGGCGTTCGTTTCGACCGAGTGGAGAAGCCGTTGCACCCACGGATCGTTCACTTCGTTCTCCGCGTACTCGGTTTCCGTTAGCTCGTAGCTTATGGTAGCTACGGTGTCTAGAACCGGACGGATTCTTGGCGTCACGGTTGCTACTAGCTGCTCCATTCCCGAGTTGAGTAATTGCTTGAACGTATTGCTTAACTCTCCCAACTCTGATAGACATGATTTTATCCTCTCTCGGTCTGCTGGTGCAGGAAACACCTGTGATCACAACAAGAGATCAAAGAAGTAAGCTGGACCTAGTTCAACATTTCACAAAATGGCAAAATGCTAATATACATGGTTCCGTTCTAAAAGCATTCTCTATTGTTAAAAGATGTTCCTTAAGCACCACTAACCTTAGTACATTGTGTCTCGATTTCATGTTTGAGTTTGAGGACATAGTCGCAGCTCACATCCATATTGTTCAAAGCAGTTGCAATCTCAGTGCCAGTGTTCTCCACACCGATACCACCCAAGAACAACCTAGCGCCGAGATTTGGCTCTCTAATCTTCTGCTGTAAAGCTTCGTGGTAATCGTTACCGAGCAAACTACCGGCATTGCTCAATACAGCAATCGCAGAGCTGATGTTTGAAGTTGAAATCGCTCTGCTCAAACATTTCTGCAACACGTAGAACACATCGTTCACCATTGAAGTCGTAAGGCTGTCTAGCTCATGCTCATCGATCCTTATCGCCTTCCTCACATTCTCAACCATAAAGAAACCTTCTAGTATCACATAGAATCCTGTCACGTCCTGAATCACTTTGCTAAAGCTTCCGTTCCTAAACGCCTTTGTAGCTCTCGGCAACAGTTCGGGATCTACCGACGTCAAAGACTTGATTTTCGACACCATAAACTCGGTATAACTCTCACCCAACTCCATCAGTTTATCGATCTCATCCACATACAATTCAACTTCTTTCGGGTCTGGTCCTTCAGATGCACCACCAGCGAGGAGATTCAAATGGGGGGAGTTGTTGATATCAGAAGCCAATCTAGCTAACTTCCTAAACTCCATGTACTTCTTCAAGATCAAAGAGCCTCTAGAGTCACATTCCTCTTGCAATTCGCAAATCGCGTAAACAACACCATCTTCTCCGCAAAGACCCCTCAAGATCTCGTCGTTCTCTTCAATAGCCATGATGATGTCTCTAAACAGATTGGTCAAGCACTCAACGAAATCTACCTGACCAAGTCCTTGCTCCATAACCTCAACCGCATTTTCGTATTCCATCCTCCCTCTCATCGCAATCACCTTCTTCAGGTAACCGACGTAAAGCTGTAGACCTTCTTCCTCCATTCCCAGTGGAGAATACAATCGCACGAATCTCAGAATTGTGGGATGATCCCTCTGGTCTATCGCCGCCAAGAGCTTCTTCTTCGCGATACCTTCAAGCTGCTTCTTCGACGCCAGAAGCTGCTCTCTCTGATCGGAACCAGAATCCTTGTACTGCGAATCGATCTGGAGAAACCTCTGTACGAATTTCGCGGCGGATTCGTAATCCTCCGATTCCAAAGCCGTCTTCACGCCTTCGATGCAGTTCCCTCGCTCGACGATCGCGTCTATGCGGGAGAGAGTAACATTCACGCGAGACTGAGCTAGATCGAGCTCTCGTACCTTGCCACTGACCTGATCCGCGAGATCACAGGTCGATCGAACATTCCCGAACATGTGATCTGCATCCGCCTTCACGATGTCGAGAATCTTCGCGGATCCCTGAAGCTGAACGAGACTCCCATCTAGCTCCGTCCGCTGCGACAGAAGCGTGTCGAGATCTGAATCTAAGCTTCGTTGGTAAGCGATACACTCGTGGAGAAGTCGCGTCATCGCGCCAACGTCCGTGAGCGAGCGCACGTACTCCAACGCTTCCGGTGTACCGAATTTAACGGTGGAGGAATCCACCGACTCCACCGCCGCATAGTCTTGATCGAACTCCGGCTGCCTCGCTACCGCCATCGATCTAATCGGAGTCGACGGCATTTCCGTAATTTATTATATGATTTTCTAAGGAATCGTCGAAACTCAGATCTAATCGAAGATTCGTCACAATTGCTTCGGACAAACTTCCCGCAATAATCAGATGGAGAAGATGATTCCACTCTCCTTCTTCAGTATACTTCAGAATCTGATAGTTCAATTACGAAGACGACGTGAAAGGTTTGAAATGAAGCCAAATGGGCTTCAGCTAATTATAAAAACCCAATAAGGCCCAATAATCCAAATCCGGGTCATTTCAGCTTTCTGTTCCCACATTATCATCGACATAACTTCTTGATCAGAATAAGTGCTCTGAATAAAGTTTCGAAGTACTCCAAAAGACTGAGGAACAAGTCTAACATTAACTCAGAAATAAATCTAACGTTAACTACATTTCCTCAGTAATTTCTCCTCTCTCTAACATTTTTCCGTTTCATCTGACGTTTACTAGAAAGGTAAGCTCCTAAACCGATACCAGCATCAACGATTCTGGTATCACCGGTTATCTCTACTTTCACAGCATCTTCAAGAAACTGTTTGATCTTCTCAGACTCATCTTCTTTACAGATTAAAGGAACGATCATTTCCCAAGTCTCTGAATGCAATATTTCCCCATTCTTGATCACAAGCTCCACAACATCACATGCTTCTTCGACTTTGCCAAATCCGCAAAACCCTTTCACCAAAGAATTAGAAACCGAGAAATGTGGAGAAAACCCTTTCGATATCATCTCTCCTAGATACTTCTTCCCTTCATCAAACATCCCTTGACCACACAATCCTCCGATCAATGTCCTATATGACACCGAATCAGGTGAGCAACCGTTCGACACCATATCATCAAGAACCTTCCTAGCATCCATGGCACGACCTTCTCTAACAAACCCGAGAATGATCGTGTTGTAGTGAACAAGATCAGGATTACAACCTTTTAACTTCATCCTACACAGAAGCTTGTAAGCCTCTCTAAGCTGTGTCTTCCTACACAAACTGTTCAACAGCGTCGTGTAACTCAACCTATCAGGCACAAATCCTTTATTCAACATATCTTCAAGTAACTCCATAGCACCATTCGCTTGCCCTTTCCTGCAAAACCCTTTTATCAGAATCTTATAAGACTCCACATCAGGAACAACATCTCTCTCAAGCATTTTACCAAACAGTTTGTATGCAATACTCAAGTCATCGTTTAAACAAAACGCTTGCATCAGAATATTGTAAGTTCTCGTGTTAGGCATGACTCCGTGAAGCCGTGCGCTCCTGAAAAGCTCAAAAGCTTTTCGGAGATAACCTCTGTGGCTGACGAGAACCTCGAGGATTCGATTCAGGTGTTTTGGCTGTGGTGTGAAATTGAACTGCATCATTTTGTAAAACGTCCTTAACGCTTTCTCCGGTAAATTTGCTTCCGCGTAGATTTTGATCAGATATGTGAATGTTTCTCCGGTTAACGGATAACCACTCGATCTATGCTTGGCGAGAACATCGTCGATGAGATTGAAATATTTGGAACGGCCGAGTTTGAGGATGAGGACGAGGTGAGAAGATTGAGAATGGCGGAAATTGGGCTGCTGTGAAGCGTAATCGAAGATCTCTTTGGCGAGGAGAGGATCCGATTGCGAAGCTATAAGCTTTTGAACCCGAGTCGGAGACCCGAAAGAAGACTTATTCGATACCAACTCGTTTTCAGGTGAACGCGATGAAAGAAAACGCGGGGACGTCGATGTCGGAGAAGCGATGCGGCGGGCAGCGGAAGTGAAGACGGCGGATGAGTCGCAGATCTTCCGGCGAATCATTGGTCGAGAGTTTGACTAAGATGCCGTTGGACTTGAGAGATGAATCAATTGTAGCCAGAAATTGAATAACTATGTAGGCCCAATATTGAATGGGCTTTACATTTGAAGCCCAATAAGGAAAGAGAAGGTCCCCATTCCACTATGATATCATTGTCGGTGACTCAGCGTCGGTGCGGTGTCTCGATTGGTATGTGTTTTATTAGTCGCAGATTCTCCTATGTGATTAATGAATTATTAATGTTTTTGGAAGCTTACTAACAAAAAAATATTAAACCAGTTTTAAATACAAAAAAATTGTTCAGAAAATCTGTTGAAGATGTGGACATAGAAGGCTGTTGTACTTTTCTAAACCTATGAACAAACTCTACACATGTTGTGGTACCCAATTCATAACGATGGATATATTTGTTAATTGTTTTATTATTTCTTTATACAGTTGACAAATAATTGGGAAATATGATAGATAGTAATTGCTTAGATCCAAGTCTTTAACTCTGTCACTGTCAATAAAACATTAAAACCTAATTAAACAACAGTCCTATGTGTTAACTTTGACATGCAAAAAAAAAAAAAAAAAAAAAAAAAAAAATNAAAAAAAAACTTTGACATGCAGATTAGTTTCTTACGGCATGGAAACAAGTATATTTATACTGCTATAAATGTATAAAGTTTTATTATTTTTATTCTAACCATAACAACAACAACAACAAAAAAAAATCTCGGTGTCCAAAAATCTGATTGTTATCGTTTTTCACTAACCCACAGTAGTGATCAAATAAGTCAACTAATAATGTATACATACATTACATCTCTTTATACATTTTCTTTCCAAATTGAAATAACTACTTTATATTTATTTACAACCATCAGATCCGTCACGTGAACGGTTGCACTGAGATTTGGACTCTTTTGAAAGTACTTCTGAATCACAATATATTCAGTCATCTCAATTTCATAAAACTAACCAGATCAAATTTTACGGCTGCTTTATGAAAAGATTAGCCAGCCTTTCAAAAGTAATACGATCACATAATTACAATTCCAAGCTTTTAAATAATTAATAAAATGAACGCTATAAAGAGTGTTTACTGTTACTAACTATAGTAGAAAACAACAAAATAAGATAAGACAAAAACTTGCATCTACTTAACTTTCTTCTCCTGACTCTACTACTACTTCCTTCTATCTTCACTCTTTACCAAAACCTAAATCCTCTGATTCTCTCGTATATTCACACACACACCTATACATACACACATATATATATATCTACATAGCTATGGGAGAAGGAGAAGCAAAAGCAGAGCACGCAGCCAAAGCAGATCACAAGCATGCTCACTCCGCCTCTTCCACGCCCGAATCTTACTCCAAAGACGACGGCGGAGGCGGCGGAGGAAGCGCCGTCCGCGCAATCTGCGGCGCTATATTCACCATCCTCCTCCTACTAGGAATCATCGCTTTAATCCTCTGGCTCGTCTACCGTCCACACAGACCACATCTCACCGTCGTCGGAGCCGCGATCTACGACCTCAACTTCACGGCGCTGCCGTTAATCTCAACCTCCGTTCAGTTCTCCGTTTTGGCGCGAAACCCGAACCGGAGAGTCTCCATTCACTACGACAAGCTCTCGATGTACGTGACTTACAAAGATCAGATCATTACGCCGCCGCTTCCGCTTCCGCCGCTTCGTTTGGGACATAAATCTACGGTGGTGATAGCTCCGGTTATGGGCGGCAACGGCATACCTGTGTCGCCGGAAGTTGCTAACGGGTTGAAGAATGACGAAGCTTACGGCGCCGTTTTGATGAGAGTGGTGCTTTTAGGGAAGCTCCGATGGAAAGCCGGTGCGATCAAGACTGGACGGTACGGATTTTATGCAACGTGTGATGTATGGCTGAGATTTAATATATCTTCTAATGGACAAGTCCCTCTTCTCGCTCCTTCAACTTGTAAAGTTGATGTCTAAATTTTATTTTAGTTTGTAATGTTTTTTTTTTATATTATAGTCTTTGTGTTTAAACACCAAAAAGAAATGTTTAAAAGTGTAAGAAAAATAGCACTTGTATCTTTTTTTTTTTTTTTTTTTTTTTTTTTTTTTTTTNGTGTCTCGAGTCTCCTCGAGTCTAGTGTAATTGTGTAAGCTTTTATGTTGAGAATTAATAAAGAGGCATAAGCCAGAATTATAGTTTGAGTATTTCTCATTTATATTCTAAATGTAATTACGATAATTTTTTTTTTTCATATAATTATTTAATTGGCTATATAATATTGTCGGTGATAGATAGTGTGTCCTCCATCTCCATGGCATATGGCCTATATATTGAAAATTTGAAACATAACAGCTCATTACATTGGACTCAAGACATATGGCATCTTCATGCAAATTTGATTTGGTTTTAGCTGTATTTTTCCTTTCGGTTTCATCATCATTCCGTAATATTTTGTTGTTAAATTAATTTCAGGTTTATTCCGAACGAATTAAAATTTTCAGTCTTCTTTTATATCTGAAAATATAAAAATTTCAGTCTTCTTTTATATCTGAAAATATACTAAGATTCTATTTTTAAAAACTATATACTCCATGTATTTGGTTTAGGAGTACATATTTGAATATTTTCTTGAATAAAGTCTTACACATTGCATAATGGATTTCACAATTTTGTTACGCGTGTTATCATCGATATCTAGGTAAGTTCTTAATCCATGTATTTTACACTCCCGTTACTACTTTTAAAAGAAACATTCAAAATTTCAAACGGGAAAACCTATTAATTAATCCATCGATATATAAATCATCATCATCACCAGTCAAATATCTCAAAGTCTAGGAAATTTCCTTGGTATGTCCCTGGAAGAAAATATGTTTTCACTTTTGTAGAAAAAGTTCTGACATACAAATAAATAACCAGTGAAGAAAATACTTAAAAATGCACTCATCAGCGAATATGAAGAAAATGATTCATCTTTATGGGACACTCTAGATCAGTTTCATAGTCATTTACGAAATTACTTCAAAAAAGGAATGGTCATGTTCTTGAGCGTCAAAGGATTGGTGGCCACAAATTTCTCCCATTCTTCCATATCTATTTTCCCATCTTTTTTCCAATCCGCCTCTTCAAATGTCTGCCAAAACTCATAAATAAATTAACATATTCAGATTATAACTAACAATGTTAAACCGGTACATAAACTTATAACCGTTAGTTACATACCTTAGACACGATAGAGTCGATGATACTCTCTGTTAGCACAAGTTCTGATTCTTCAAGAACATCTATTATCATCTCTTTCACCTTTCGTTTTCTCCAAAGTAAAACATAATTAATAATGACAATTTACGGTATATACTTGTTTATTCGTGGGTTTCTTTATTTATTTGTGTTACGCCTGCGATTTACCTCTTCCGGTTCAATGAATCCATTCTGACGAGTATCGTATAATCGAAAAGCAACTGTTTAATTGTTTATAAACAATTGATCAGAATTAATAACATAGAAAATAAATAAATATATTAGAGTGATTAAATAATATACATATGGCTTTATCTCTCTGTGACGAATTTGGGTGAAAAATGTTGAGGGTGTGTACAAACTCTCCAAAATCTATAGCCCCATCGTTTCTCATATCGAACAATCCGAAAATCTGTCTTTTTAAAATATATAAATTAAGAAACTTAAGTATAAAACAAGGTTAAAAAGTATATATACCACTTAATTAATAAAAAATATTATTTAGACATTTTACCCGTTCTGCAGAAAGACTGCGTCTCTTGTTGTCATTGATTAAGATGAGTTGAAATTCTTCCTGAAACCAACCAAATCGACATAACACAACTGCACCTTTTCTATAATTACTATAACAATGTAGATGTAATTAGTTTTTTGGAGTCTAACTTGGGTCACAAGATTGTCGTTGTTGAGACCAGAAGTGAGTTTGATGAACAATGCATGCAGAACTTCAACCTCAGCCTCACTAATTGCAAACACAAAACAGTTAAGATGTTGTTACGATCTCTACAAACTCGTATAGAATTATTGTCTATCCATGCAATATAATAAACACTATAATGTTATTGTGTCTATATATATTTTATTTTTGTGTGTGCAACCTATTGTGTCTATATGGAGAGCTAGGAAGTAGTAGATAGACTTACAAAAGGTTAGAGAAGCAAGAAGCGAAATGTCTTCATGCCTTGTTCCTCCTATCTGCTTACTGCAACCACATCCCATTTTACAATATCAAAATAAATGTTCCAGTTTCACATCTATACGTTAAGTGTGTGTCGATGTATATATATATGAGCATATCAACGAAGCTGCGAGATTGTGGAATATAAATCTATTTCTGACCGAACAAATTCGAAAGTGGACGGATACATACATTTCCGGTTGAGGAAGCTGGAGACAAATGGCATACTTTTTATATCGGAATTTGATACTAATTATTTTTTCCATGGTTTCAAATTTTTTTTTTTTTTTTTTCAAGTTTTTTTTTTTTTTTTTTTTTTTTTTTTTTTTTTTGGTTACCTGGGGTTTTCCGGTTTTGTCGTTTCAATTATTGACCAAGCATATTGAACCAGAACCAAAAAAGTTGATCACTGATTAGTTACATATATATCAATTTGATCGCTAGCAACAAAAGTTTCCTATATACTATGATCAAATGTACAGGCTACAGCTCGTCTAGATCAATCCATTATATTGTAAATCTTACATCTAAAACTCATATAACAAGAATCGAGCTTGAGATTACGAAGAGAAATTTATTTCTACGCGCTAATGAAGAAGATTAGAAGAAACGTGGTACTTTAGCAGCTCAAAGTCTAACGGCCAAGCCTCTATATATTCCACTTTATTCTTATGACTTGGGAGTCTTGAGACCCTCCACCTCACTCCGCGTGTCTTCGTTACGTGGTTATATATAGGAATAGATTACTTCACTAGGTTAAAACCTCCTAGCTGTAACCAAAACCATGACATTATACTTGAATCAGCAATACACTTATACTTATTCTTAGGTCGTTGAATCAGTGGATATGAATTCATGGGGTTTTATTCCTTTTTTTTTTGCCTGCGGCCTGGTGTTACTTATGTATATGGCGTATATAAACTTAGAAACAACAGCTCATTATGTTAGTCAAAACATATGGCATCTTTATGCAATATCTCATTTGGGTGTTAAGGATTTTTTTGCGTGTTAGTTTATGGATTTGATTATCGTGAATTACAAAAAAACTATCTTGATGTAATAACTATCGTGATTTTTTTTTTTTTTAAATTATCGTGAATAAACCAGTAGCATAATTTCGACGAGTAAACGACATTTCCATTGGTAAAACCCAATTTTGGGTTTTTAGAAATTTTTTAATTATAAATTTTCTATTTAACAACTTTTATATTAGATCTTAATTTTTTCCTACTCCACTTAGAGAGTTCTTAAAAAAAAAAAAAAAAAATTATATTTTTCAAAATTTATTGTTTTAAATATAATACATATAAGAAACATAAAAGATGCAAAACAGATAAAAAACTTGTACATATTCGAAAATCTAACACTTATGACACTTGTATATATGCAAAACAGATCAAAAACTTGCATGAGGATCAAAATGGTGAACTCAGAGCAACTTATAAAGTATACACCTTTAGGTTCAGCTGCTTTATCAGGTTGGGTGTAGAGAAGGCTTTCCTCATACCAACACCATACATATCAAGAACCTGAAGAGATAACAGAGGAATGGCTCATAGTATTATGCTTAAGAACAACAAGTTTACATTAACACGTCAGCGGTTCCTGCATTAATGATTAGGTCTGGCTTAATTGCTTGAATTGCCTATCTTCCATCTGTATCTCAGCTTTATCTCTCTGCAACCTCAGTATCATCGACATTGTCTCGTTTGCTGCTGATGCAGCTGCGTATCTCTCTTCTTCAAGCTCTGAATGAAGATCTTTTACTGTTTCTCTTTGACTAGAGAGAGAGCTTCGAGTAAAGCAGCACATACATTCTCAACTAGTAGTAACTTGGCGTTTGAAGATGAATCAGAAGAGCCTCTTAACAAGAACATGTTGTTGTTCCCTTCTTTGAATTCGTTGAGCTTTGTTTTCACCGTTCTAGTCCAGGGATCTGAAGAACATGCCCCCAAGGGAATAATCACAGCCAAGATCACAGAATTTCACAGCATCTCTTGAAGATAATCTCAATTCAGAATCCATGGGGATACCCAAAATCCAATCTCAAATGCTAAGAAACAGAGAGATTAAGTACGTTCCCAAAAACCATATCTTTTGAATCAAATGAAAGCAGGAACCTCTTTATCATTCCTCCGACTGATTTACAGACACATTCATAACAGTAATGAGCCACCTAACCTGAATAAATACTTGTTGTCCCATTCATCATCTCCTCAATCACAAGAGAGACACAGTTTTTCACAGTCTCTTCGATCAATCCCCCCGGCGGATGAGAGCTCCTGCCTCGGTGCGTCGTTATGTAATCGAGGAAGCCACGGAGGAGCTCGATCTCGTCCTCATCAGTCCACAGCCTCTGGAAAAGGTGTCTAGAGTCATCGATCGGCGGTCTATGATGGACGATCTCCGTCATGCGGTGCCATTTCGGATCGGAATCTACCGGAATAACCGAGACATGGACGGCGGATCTAGCCGGAAGTGCAACGGGTCACGGCATCCACAGAGGAATTCGTCGTCGCCGTCTCGGAAATGACAGCAGTCGCGGAGACCGTAGAAACCATGGCGAGTGAAGATATAGACGGAGAATTGTTTTTTTTTTTCTCGATTTATTGTGGACACAACACGTGTTTGGTTTCTAACTGAACAAAAGTTTTTTTACGTAGAAAGAACTCAGATTCTATGAGTTCTACAGTTTTGTTTTATTAAATCTTTTTTTAAAAAATCTGACTTTAGTTAAAAGTTTAAAACTCTGTTAAAAACCATATTAAACAACAAGTTTATTCGTCATCTTTTCCTTTAACTTTACATATCGCATCTTAGCTTTGTTATTTTTGTTAATTTTTTTTTTTTTTTTGTCAAAGAGAGGGGATGAATCCCCCGTTTTATTCAAAATAATGAAAAAAATACAATCTTATTTGGCGTGAGATCGAAATCCCAGCCAAATCGTCCACAAACATTGAATTGACAACATCCGGAACAAAATCAAAAGAATGAAAACTCAAAGGTAATGAAAAAGTATAGTTGGCTAACCCATCCGCAAGATGGTTAGCTTCCCTATACACATGTGAAATTCGAACTATCCAGTCCTTTGATATGAAACCATGGCACAAGCGTACCAGGAATGACAGTGGATTCGCCTCGCTAATCCTTATCTGAAGGAAACCAACAACCATTTCCGAGTCAACTTCCAGCTCTACCCGCTATGCTCTACCCGCTATGCTCTACCTTCCCATAGCACGGGTTATTATTTTGTTAAAATTTTAGCTTTGTTGTTAATAAACATCAACATTAAATATTACTCACATTGTTAAAGGGAATTTGTTAAAAATCTCAAATCTCAAAAGCGTAGTACGGGGTTTACTTGAGATCACTGATCAGTAATGTGACTATGATCGCTTCTAGCTAGTAATTCTCTATGCATTAATTTGTGTATCCTAATCACGTGAGGAAAAGGAATTTGCCGTAACAACCTCTTTGCTATTACTCCTTGAAAAAACTGTAGTGTATAAGTCCATCTAGAAAAATAACTTCTTCAATTGTTAAAAGTCAAACTAACCAGAACGAGTGGTCTGGCAATTGCAGAACAAGTTGGGTTGATTAGATAACAAACCATCAAACGGCCATAAAATGATAAACCCACGTAGAGTTAGCCCACTTCATTATAATAGGGCCTCATAGGTACAGTAGTTGGCAGGTTTAGGCGTTTAGCTGTACCCGAAATAACATTGAATTAGTAAAAACTATTTATATTTGTTCATTAAATCTATATTATATAAAAGTTGAGGCTATAAATCTCTAAAAGTGTCCACATCAGCTTTTAATTTTGTTTAAACCAATTAAATTATACCAAATCAACATTTCTAAAATTTAGAAATTTTCCAAATTTTAAACAACCAATAATATTTTTCTATATCATCATTTAAAATTAAGAAATTTTCCAAATTTTAGATTTGGAATGTCGACAGATATAAGAAAAACAAATATAAGTTTTTAGTAATACCAAAAATCTACTTGAATTTATATTAGAAAATTTTCTTAATTTAAGATAATGGTTTTAATTATATAAATAATCACTAAATGTTTTTAACAAATAAGAAAGAACAAATTTATATATCATATATATATATATATATATTATACGTGGACACTCTAAATAACTTATGGATCGATATCAAATTAAAAAAAGCTTATGTTAAAATTAGTTTACAAATTTCAACATAAAATTAATATTTTACAAGAAGAATAAAGCCCTGTAGAATTTTAATGGTGGAGAATAGCCTAGATAAATAAAAAAATAAAAAATGTTGAAGAAAAAAACAGATATAAAGAAGAAGAATAAGAAGATAAACCCGAAGAAAAGCAAAAACGAATATATTGAATAGCGAAGATAAAATAAAAACCCAAAAGGCAAAAATGAATAAGAAAAAATCAGATAAAAAACTTACGAAGAAAAATTTGAAGAAAAATGAAATCGAATAATAACGAAGGAGAAAAAACCAAACAAAAATAAAACACTTGAAGGACAATAAATTTTCCAAATCGAATAATAACAAAAGAAAAGAAAATTTTCAAATTTTAGATTTGAAATGTCGATAGATATAAGAAAAACATATATAAGTTTTTAGTAATACCAAAAATCTACTTGAATTTATATTAGGAAAATTTCTTAATTTAAGATAATGGATTTATATATAATGGTCTTAATTATATAAATAATCACTGAAATTTTTTAACAAATAAGAAAGAATAAATTTATATATCATATATATATTATACGTGGATACTCTAAATAACTTATGGATCGACATCAAATTAAAAAAACTTATGATAAAATTATTTTACAAATTTCAACATAAAATTAATATTTTACAAGAAGAATAAAGCCCTGTAGAATTTTAATGGTGGAGAATAGCCTAGACAAATAAAAAAAAAAGTTGAAGAAAAAAACAGACATAAAAAAGAAGAGTAAGAGATAAACCCGAATAAAAGCAAAAACGAATATATTGAATAGCAAAGATAAAATAAAAACCAAAGAAGACAAAGATAAATAAGAAAAAAACCAGATAAAAAAGTTGCGAATAAAAATTTGAAGGGGAAATCGAATAATAATGAAGGAGAAGAAACCAAACAAAAATAAGAAACTTGAAAATACCAATCTAAAGAGGAAAGCAAATAAGAATGAAGGAGACCAAACCAAACAAAAAACAAAAAAGAAAAGAATAAACAAAAAAAAGCGCGAAGACGCAGAAAAGCAAAAGCAAAGATGAGTGAAAATGAAGAAGAAAGCATATAAGAGAAAAAACAAAGAATAAATCAACACATAAGAGACTGAATAAGAATGAATCAAAGAAAATTAAAACATAAAAATAACGACGAAGAAGAAAATGTAAAACAATGATATATGTAACAATGATATATGTCGATTAGCTTCTCTTCATTTAGGTTTTATAACCGTAGAAAACCTACCAACATATTAGCTTATCTTCTAGCTTAAATTTTTTATACAATACATTTTTATTTTTAAGTTTGGTTTGGTGTATGAGATAATGAAAATATGTTCTACATAGGATTAAACAGACTTATACTAAAATATGTACAAAAACAATAAAGTGAGGAAAACATTAGAAAGGCGAATAACCAATACAAAGAAGAAAAAAACAAACTCTAGAACAAAGAACAAAGCCATAAAAGAAACAAAAAAGATAAGGCTAAAAACGAAATTAAATAAAAAGATGAAACCAAAAATAAAAAATTGAAAGCTATGCGTAACTATATCTCTCTGATCTCATAAATTAAATTATTTATATTATTATTAGACATTGCTTATTACATGTGTGAATATGTAATTGTACCATCTCTAGTTTAATTTTATTTCCGTAAATCTTTTTCATTTTTAAGTTTGGTTTGATGTAACAGATAATTGAATTTTTACTCTACATCAAATTAAATGAAAGAGAAATACAATATATCTATTTATAAAAGGGATCAAGTCTTAGAGAATAATCAAGAAAAATAAAGAGAATAAGCTAAACAAAAGAAATATAGCAAACTCCTAGCAACTTTGAACGCATAAACTAATCATAGAAAAAACGGACGAACAAGAACAAAAACGAGGACAAAAATAAGAAGAAACACTAGAAAAATGAAGACAATGATATCAAAGAATGAGGACAAAAGATAAACCAAACATTAACAAAGATGAAGAATGAGACCAAATAAGAAATTGTAAGGACAAAGAACTGAAGAAAAAGAAAGACGAGAAAGAGTAAAGATAAAGAAGAAACAAACAAAAAAGACGAAATCGAATAAAGAGCAAAGATAAAGGAAAAAACTAAAAAAACGAAACGAAAAAAAAAAATAAGAACATTGATTCACTACAGTTAATCATTCTACCGACGAAAAAAACTTATAAGCAAGAATATTTAATCAAATTATTAATACAGACCCGCGCGTAGCGCGGGTGAAAAATCTAGTCTATATATATAAAGTAAAGCAAACTCTCTTCTTAGGCTGCCACCTCAGCAATTAGAAGCTCTAGAAATTTGACACATAATCATGTTATTTGTTATATTCAAAGTTATTTATTATTGTATTCTATTTATATTATTAAACTTTAATTTTTGTAATAAATATCATACATTAATCTAACAGGTTTAACTAGAATTTGAAAAGTCATTTTGTTTTATAACATATAACTTATATATTCATCTTAAAAAACTATAATTTCATAATTTAATTTTTAGATTTCTATTTATAAAAGTTTATCAAAGTATTTATTTACATCAAATGGGTAAAATAAAATGAACAAGACTGCAACATAATATTCGAGACATAATAATTGACATACTTGATTATCTATTATTATACTTTAATTATCATAATAATTATCATCTATTAATATATTAGTTTTAACAAGTATTTAAAAAAATTATCTAAAATAAATCTTATATAATGATCTACAAAAACTAAAATTTAACTGTTTTTTTTTAGTTTTGTCAAATTTAATTATATAGTTTTATAATATTTATGGAACGAGATGAGATGAAACATGACAGAATGGAACAGGATGGGACAAGATGGAAAAAATGGGATGGGAAAGAACATGATGGAATAAACAAGAAGTAATGAGATAGGACGAGAAGGAACATAACAAAAGGGGAAGAAACATGATGGGACGGGATGGGAAGAAACGGGACAGGAAGGAACATGATGGGAAGAAACAAGAAGTAATGAGACAGGATGAGAAGGAACATAACAAAAGGAGAATGAACGGGACGGGATAAAATGGGATGAAACGAGACATGATGGGACGAAATGGGATGAGAAGAAATAAAACAAGACGTGACAGGACGGGAAGAGACGAAAAGAAACAGGACGAAATGAGAAGGAACGAGACGGAACGGACAAGACGAAAATGAATGAGACAAGACGGGACATAACAGAGCTTATACCCATAATTTTTATTTAATTACTATGCGTATGATATTTTTGAAACACAAAATTAAAGTACAAAATTTGATATCGTCAGTACTAATAATGTAAAATTCTGCGCGAAGCGCGGATCATTGCCTAGTTCTACAATATAGAAACGTAATTTAAGAAGAAAAACTTTTTAGAGATGGTTGAGTAGGGATGTTCAGATTTGGAACTTTTTCCAACTTTAAAATAAAGATATATAAACAATAAAAGTATATTATATATCACAATTTTTCACCAAAAACAAAGAATATTATATTATATTATTCATACTCTAATTTGGAATGATTTATTTAACAAGTACATTTTAATATTTGGATACAAGAATAAGAGATAAAACTGTATGAATACAAAAACAATAACTTAAAACAAACTGATGGTTCATAAAACAAAAAAATGATCCAAATTTAACTTAAAGCAAACCAAAAGATGGTTCAGTCAAACCAGAAATTGAATATGTTAATTGATCGATTCACATGTTCTCTCGTAGGTTTGCGGGTGACCGGGTCGGGTTTGGATAGATATCGATCGGGTTTGGATTTATCGAGTAGTTCTCGGTACCCATATAGTACCGAATGAATTTCGGTTCGGTATGGGTCGAATCCATTCATATTCGGATTGAATACCAAAATAAAACTAAACTGAAAATTAAGATAAAAAAACATAATCCACGCTACTACTGCGTGGATCGGCTACTAGTTTATATTACAATAAATCATTATTCGTTGATTTATTATATCAAAGCTTTTGCAATCCTTAAACAAATTTTTATGGTCACCCGTCACCTGCATCATCAATCAATCATCAATCTAAAGAATGAAAAATCTTACCCAAACTAGATAAAATATACTCTCTCTCTCCCAAAATATAAGCTTTTTTTTGGATGTATCTGGTTATGTTTTGTGTCCAGATATATCCAAAAAAAGCTTATATTTTGGGACAGAGGGAGTATGATATATCACACACCAGCTACCGCATTAGTGTCATAGTGGTATGTGTCTAGTGGCAACGTAAATTATCTATTTCAGTTCGATTCTTATAAGAAACAACTTCACCAGACATGGATAAGTCAAGAACTGAGCCTCGGTTCAGTTATTTACCCAGTGAGCCAGTTTTATCGGCGAGCCAATTCATCTTTTGGAACTCGTCGGACTCGCTTGTGCAATCGGATGGTTTGCACTTGCACTAGTTTGGTTTTGGCAAAGTAAATTGAAATTCTCTCCCTCTAAACCAAAGTCGAAACCGAGTCACCCAAGACTATCAAAAAAGAGAGTTACATTAAACTAAAAACAGCAGGTCTTTGTTTATTGTTATATATTCGAAAAACTAACTACAAAAAGCTTGTTTATTGTTATATATTCAAAATACTATCTACAAAAAGTTGGTCTTCTATAAAGCAACCTAATATGGAACGGTACAAGGGATTATGGTTATCACATGCCAATCCTAAGAGCATCTCCAACCCCATGCTAAATTTAGCATATATGCTATTTTA